>JAYDYQ010000199.1:0-94011 GCA_034814905.1 Penstemon davidsonii
GGATTATTGGGATTGGGGATGTTAGGTGGTGCCTGTTCTCCTACATTCTGAGTTGGGGAAGGGGAATTCTGAGAGGTCGAAGCCATTTACCCTTGAAATAGTGCGCTCGAGGAAATAAGGAAATAGCAAGATTATCGACTTGAACTTTACTGCTGGAAGATCTAAATACCTGGGGTAAAAAGTGAAATATCCCGCTATTTTTGACTATATATATGGGCGGTGAAAAGACAGATTCAACCCTTCGCGTCTCTTCATATTCCCGCCAATCAAAATTGTGAAAAGACCCTGCCGTCATCTGACACACGTTAATCAAAGTACGTGTCTGTTCGTAGAAAGTTCAAACGGATATGCACTCTTTTTTCCTCGTTCGGTTTTTATCCCGAAGAGGGTTTTTCCGAACTAGGTTTTTAATGAGGCATATTTCATGAACGATGAAAAGACCAAGGTAAATACTACATCTACTTCTACGAGCTACAGCTACGATTACGCTCGAGAAGTGAGGGAGTACTGATGAGGGCTATTTCGCACATATAACCAACTAGGAATATCCGAGCAGAATCAAGATCGATCCGACCTGCTTGAACCACGAGATCGGCTCGATCCGCCAAACATATCTGCTCGACCTATTGTCCGACCCAGAGGACTTAATGGGCCATGTTGTACTCCTAGGCCATGCAGGATTCCTAGGCTAAATAGGACTCCTAGTCCAATTAGGACGGGAGAATTATTATAAATAATGGTTTTGACATTGTATTGAGGATCCAGAATTTAACCTATCAATAAGACTACTCCTATTCTCCTCTCTTATACTTGTGTTATGCGTGATTATATCATTATATATTACTTTGCTTCTTCATTGAATTGCACCATCCTGAGTACTTTAACCAAACCCTTAATACAATAAATTGTGATCTTAAATAAATTTACTGAGATTAAACCTAAGACGAAATTCGGTTAAATCACATACCTTCCATCTTCATCTTCATCCAACAATTCTGAATCATTTCCATCAGATTAGTAAGATGTTCATTTGTTTCACTCTTCTCTTTCATGAAAATAACCCAAGTATATCTTGAAAAATTATCCACAACAGCAAGGCAATATTTTTTTCCTCCATTGCTAATGGGGTCTATTGGTCCAAACAAATCCATGTGAAGTAGCTCCAAAATTCTGTTGTAAGATTGGTGCTTCTTACTTTTGAAAGATGAATTGATTTGTTAACCCTTCTGACATGCATCGCCCAACTTGTCTTTGCTCAAGCTTGTTTTGAGAAGTCCTTCAACCAAATCATTTTTATTAATCTATTGATGGTCTTGAAGTTTACATGATTCATTATTTTGTGCCATAGCCAACTGATTTCACTTGGTGTAGAAGCCACCCAACATACATTTGAATTCATATCAATTGAGCTGCAGTCGACTACGTAAATATTTTTTGTCTTCTTCCAGATAATATCACTTTTTTTGTTCCAATTTGCTCCACATAACACTTATCTATTGAGAATATGACATAAAATCATTTGTCACAGAATTGGCTTTGATTTGACCTGATTTCGTATTAGGTTGTATTATCAGTATAATTATAAGAGGACAGTATTAAATTAAGGGTTTGGTTAAAGTACTCAGGATGGTGCAATTCAAGAATTATACAAAGTAATGTAATCACATAAGAACAAGTCTGAGAGGAGAAACTGGTGTAGTATTATTGATAGGTTAAAAATCTCCCTTTCATACAATGTAAGATTTACTATTTATAATATTCATCATGTCCTAACAGAACTAGGAGTCCTATTTAGCCTAGGAATCCTGCATGGCCTAGGAGTACCGGATGGCCCAATAAGTCTGCTGAATCGGACATTAGGTCGATCAGATACATTTAGTCCGGTCGAACCGATCTTGCAGTCAACACGGGTCGGATCGATCTTAACTCTCCTCGGAAAGCTCTACTCGGTTATATGTGTAAAATAGCCCCCATCAGTACTCCCTCACTTCTCGAGCGTAATCGTAGCTGGAGCTCGTAGAAGTAAATTGTTGGTCCCAAGTGGTCAGATGAGGTCTAGAGGGGGGGTGAATAGACCTCTTTAAAAATTGCCCTTTTAAAATTTCTCTAACTTTTCTGTCAGCAGACTAAGCTGATCAAGAATCGTAAGCAGACTATGCTGATCTTGCACAAAGCTTTGAACAGCAGAGTTGACCACTCTTCTGATTTCACTCAGCTGATTTTATCAAAATCAGAGTTTCAAAATAAACTAACTTGCAGCGGATTTGTCAAGTGTTTTTCACAAGTAGTTTTCTTTAACTTTGAAATAGTTTTATCCCCAGTTTTAACAAACTCCTTTAAAACTTTTCCAACAGTTAACCTTTTAAGTGTTTTAAAACTGTTCTTTCAAATATGCAGAAAATAATGCAAGTTAAAAACACAAAGGATTTTTATAGTGGTTATATGGATAGAAATCCTTTAGTCCACTCTTCCAAGTCACTCAGATCTTGGGTTATACTATATCACACAGATTACAGTATACACTGCTTACGCCAAACAACAAATGATATGGCCGTAAGTTCACAATAGGAAATCACAAAGAAACTCCTATCCTCTGAAGTAATATCGCTCACTAAGATTGATATCTACTTCTCACAACACAGTCTTCACAAAATCACTCAGATTTTACAAGTATTTTCTGTTTTCTCTCTATTTAGCTTTGTCAACACATGACTCGGCTGATGAGTGTTCTGTTCTTGAGTTTGAGACTTGGAAGAATTCTGCTTCAGATAATTTTGCTCTCAAAGTGTGTTGTTGTCTCCTTCAACTCACGAACTAAGCTATTTATACTTGGAGATTTGAAAATCTGCCCGTTGAGAGATCGGCAGCTGTCAAATCCTCGAGTACTGGTCCTTTTTGCAGAAACGGCTGCTGCGACTGAACACTGTACACTCTGCTGTACTTTCTGTCGCTTCGCATTAAATGCGCATTAAATGCACCAAGCTGATACGAGGTTTCTCTTCAATCATTTGTCATAAATACCCTTCCTCTTCAGCATTTATTACTCCAAGTGCATTTATTACCGTTGCAATAACTTCTGATCCACTTCCACTCTGATGATCGAAGTCACTCGTCTGATGTATACTCGGCTGATCCCAAACTTGAACTAATCTGATTTGAGTCGGCTGATAGTCCACCAGTCTGATTACTTCTTCAGCAACAGATCAGTAGTCTTCTGGACCATATTTGACTCGTCTGAAATACTTCTTCCTTGGTCAAATATCTTCTAAGGTTTGTACTAAGCTTCCACTTAGCTGATGACTTTTGGAAATCATCAAAACCTCCCTTCACTTCAAAGTCTTCATCTTCATCCAACATAAATATAGTTGTTGCATTGACCTTTCTCTGTTTATGAAATATGCCTCGTCAAAAACCTGTTTCGGAAAAACCCTTTACGGGATAAAAACCGAACAAGGAAAAAAGAGTGCATATCCATTTGAACTTTCTAGGTACAGTCACGTATTTTGGTAACGTGTGTCAGACAATGATAGAGTCTTTTCATGATTTAATTGGCGGGAATATGAAGAGACGCGAAGGGTTGAATCCGTCTTTTCACCGCCCATATATATAGTCGAAAATTGCGGGGTCTTTTACTTTTTACCCCAGCCGTTTAGATCTTCCTGCAGTAAAAGTTTGAATCGATAATCTTGCCATTTTAAAATCTCATTGAGCACGCTACTTCAAGAACAAATGGCTTCGACCTAGCAGAATCCCCATTCCTCAACTCAAAACGAAGGAGAACGAGTACCACCTAACACCTCTAATCCTGAAGTCCTTTCTTCTGAAGATGAAATAGCAGACAACGTTCAAGTAGAAGAAATCAGAGATTATGAAGAAAAGGAGGTTGATAGCTTGGTGGTAGAAATCGTTCCAGAGGAGGAGATGATGGCCAGGGCATCCAAAAAATCTAAGACTGCCCAACCTCAAATATCCGCCCCTGTCGAGTTCTTTCCTTCTCGATGGAAAGAAAAATATCAACCCATCTTGAAAAGAGAATACGGTCGTTATTTCCCGTCGGATTTTGAGATCATTATTCCTTCCCCCGAGGAGAGAGTCAATACCCCTCCTACGAACTGTCGAGCTTTCTATACGTCCCATTTCGAACATGGGCTCCGTTTTCCCCTTTCTCCAATTCTTCGTCAATTCTTAGAGACTTTCTTTGTCTCTCTGACCCAACTTGTTCCAAATGCCATAGCCTTTATGATGGCATTCTCTGTTCTGATGGTCGCACGAGGTCTGCAGCCCTCATTCCGTAATTTTCTTCACTTTTTTCGACTTTCTGTATCGACCTCCTCTAATAGAGGCTATTATTACGTTAGCCAAAGACCTGGGTATGCCGTTCTTGAAAATGCCATTTCGAGCAACAGTACGGAGTGGAAATCGAACTTCTTTTTTGTTAAGGCTCCGACCGTGCATGTCCTCGAGAACGGAGAAACTGAGGAGTTTACTCATGACTGGGGATACAACGAATCTTGGGTGTACGGTAGTCGAAAGGTGATTGGCGAGATGGCCCCAGACGACCAATTTTCATCCGATTTGATTGAGGAGATGAGATCAAATAAATACCAATCAGCTTATTTGATCGGAGAAGTTTTTCTTCGGAAGGCTGGACTGAGTTCTTTGGATTTTCCCATCCCATCTGACGATCGATCTTTAGGTAAGATTTTTTTTAATAATTATCTTAACTTTTAGAAAAAGATCCATAAGTTTTGTCGTCTAGTAACGTTTATTGATCTTATATTGTAGCTTCCATGGTCGAGAGCTGCCGCTTTTCTGTGGTTGGAAAAACTGTCCTTTCTAACTCGAAGAAGTCATCGGGAAAAGTTCCAATCGAGCAAAGGCAATCCAGAAAAAGGAGAAGAGAGCAATATCAAGATTTAGAAGATATCGAAGAAGAATCTTTCAAAAATGCAGATCCTATCCGGGTGGCCCCTCCCCCGTCTGGTCAAGCTTCGATGAACATTCCGTCAACGAGCTCTCGCCCCGGTCGCGGCTTCCCTCCTAAAAATCTCAGGGATGAATTTGGTATCTTGGGCTGTAAAACTTGGCCAGAGCGGAATTCTACTGGTCCCGATGCCAAAAGAAGAAGTCAGCTTTATGATAAAGAAGGTGAGATTTCACTCATGTTGGAGATACGAGCCATAAGGCTTCCTTGATAGATATGATCGAGAATCATCTTCAGGGGAAACGAGCGGCTGGATACTCCGAAAGGGATTCCTTGTCGTCTGATGATAAGGAGAACGTCATCGATAAGTCGATCCGACTTCTTCTATCTTCTCCCTTTGTCAGAGATGTGCAGCGGACCTTAAAGAAAGAACCTTTTGATCAATTTGCAAGAGCCGCTCATGCTTATGAAGTGGTAATATGCTAGAACTCTATCTGTCCTATCATCAAATTCCAACTGTTATAACCTATTTCTTATTTAGACGACATGTTTTTGCCACAGACTGGTAATGCTTTGGTATCGGCCATGTATGATACGGCATTACATAGGGATCAGTGCAAGTTTCTGGAGGAATCCAACAATATTCTGGTCGCCAGGATCAAAGAGCTCGAAGATCACCTTGCTCGGGCTGATAATTCTCGTGCTCCTGCTGAGACTCAATCTGCTCCTATTGTCAATAAGAACCTGGAGACCGACAATCCTCATATTATCAGTATGATGACTGATACTAGTCGATACCAGGCGCAGGTCGATCAGATGAATCGAGAGATGGATGAGCAACGAGTTGCACATGCCACTGTGGTTAGCAAACTGGAGTCGGAGATTGTTACACTTCGATCTCAACTTGCGACCAAGGAGGATGACTCCCCTGATTTAGATAAGGTCATAGATGAGCATCACTCTCTCGACGTTGAACCCATTGTTCGAGAATTTCTTGATTCTCCCGTGCACACTGCCATAATTCATCAGAAAATTGGAGGTCTGCTCTTGAGCTCATTCTATAAGGGGGTCGATCAATTGATCGAGTCGGGTCAAATTCCTGACAAGCGCAAAGAATACCGTGAAGTAATAGCTATCCAAAAGGATCGAAAACTCCGAGAATATCCTCCTGATTGCTTGCCTTCCATTGAGTATAGTGATCATCCTTTAGCTCATTTAGTGGCTGAGTATGGGAGTCCATTTCCCGTGCCCGCACCCGATTTGGAGTTAACAGAGGACGTCGCTGACGATCGTGCAGAAGAAGACGAGGATTACGAAGAGGACATTGAAGGAGATCAGGCCGATGAAGGAGAAAAAGAAGATGAGGAAAGATTGTCCTCGAAGGAAGTCAACTCCCCATCTTAGGTAGTTTTTAGGATTTCTTTTTATTTTCTTCTTTTATCCTTTTAATTCTGTCACTTTATTTAGTAGATCTTGTAAAATCTGTAATTATAGTTGATGTAAAATTCCTTCGTTGATATATATGATTTTCAATGAAATATTCTTCGTCGTTTTGATGATCGTAGTACGCAATTGATAATCCATTCGGTCATTTATTTGAATTTTTAGTGCGCGCGCCAAGGATTGAGGACATAATTGTCATTTCCTTTACTATATATAAAGGTAAAATCTTTGAAGTTTTACCGCGCGTCCCCGATTGCAATATAAAATTTTCTTGTTGTTGATCGGAGCTCATAGTTCGATAATTCGTAAGAATTTTTGGTTTTCTTATCATGAGTTCCAATCTCTTTTCTGGAGCTACAAAACGATCTCTACGGGGTCTACCCCGACGAGATACTCCGAAGAAGAAACCTCGAACGGAAAGTTCACATCAATCTTCCTCACATGGAGAAGCTTCTTCTCGGGAAGCCATGCCTCAATCCGACCCGCTGTCGTCTTCTTCAGGAGGAATTCCAAAAATACCAACGAATATTCCCCCTTTGGTGAAGGAAACTGCGGATTCTTCAACGGGACCTTCACGGGCTCCGATCCGTAGTCCACTGGTGGACCCCAATATTCTGGAGGTTTACCAGAACGAGGAGTCTCGAGCTACCTCTCCTCCTCTCGTCGACCAAACATCAAATGAGGAGGTTCGAGATGCTTCTCCTCCTCTTGTCGACCAAACAATGGGCGAGCGTCCCCCTTCCGATCAAGATACAGCAAATCAAACCTCAGGTCGAGAGAATTCTCAGCAGGTTGTAATTACTCCTCCCAATTCTGAGGTTTAGCCAACTTTGCAAATGAGAGGGCCTGTGGAAGATATTCCTGAGTCTCTCTTTGCTCCTTTACGTTCTAATGTTGTTGTTACAACTTCTCAACATAATCAAGTCATCTCTCCTGCCACCATTTCTCAAAATGTATCAAAAACTGGGTCTGGTCCCGGTCATTCTGGTTTCAAGAATACCATGGACGATCCGTCTCTTTTAGACGAGCGTCCTTTTAAGGAGCAGGTCGAAGAGATAACTGACTTCGGGATGAGTCGATCCGGTGGGGTTTCCACTGATGCATGCATTCCAACAACCCTCGAGCCTGATAGGGTTTCTTGGAATCTGGGAATGGGTACAATTCTGCCCAAGGAGCTTGATAAACTGAAGAACCATTCTTCTTTGCGTCTCGTTCAGTCCATTTTCAAGCGTTTGGAGATGGTAAGTGGATTTTTGTTATTGTTGTAACGATGATCTTTTTATCTTGAAGCCTTTGAAGTTCCTTATTCTTATTTTTTCATAATAGGCTAAGCATGAAGCTCTTCAGCTTGGGATACAAAATGATGAGTTTAACTTTTCTCGAGAAGAGTCTCTTGACCGGATGAATACAATCGTTGTTGCTCATCGAACGCTGATTAGCGAGGTCGAGAATCTCCGAGCCGCTACTGAAAGACTTTCTAAAGAGAAAGAAGAACTTGCTCGAGCAAATAGCAGCTTGGTGTCCGATAAGGAACAGCTCACTAAGGAAAAAGAAGACCTTCTTCATTTGAAACAGCAAGAGTTCGACAGGGGTTTTTCTCTTGGGTATAAGCAACGCACAAAAGAAATGATGAACTATCTTGCTCATCAGACGAGTCCCGATCATGCTCTCGAACAGTAGACATAGATCTTCTCTTCTTTATTTTTTTTTTTTTTTTTTTAGAGTAACTGTAACAAACTCCTTTTGTTGTGAATAGAGCAGCTCGTTGTTTTCGATCGTTTATGTATAGAAAAATTCGTCGTTTAGATCTGATTGCCAAAACTAACTGTCAACTATCTTCTTGGGAGAGTAAAAATCATCTTTGGTAGTTGTGTCCTAACCTTAAGTGTAGGACGTTTCATATGCCTGTCCATTAATTGAATATTTCCCCATACTATAAATAATTCTCTTGAGAAGTAGGAAACATTCAAAAGGGAAATAACATGTCTCCAATAAACATTTCAATCCATTGCAAAGTAGGCATTTAAGGCACTTGGACTATGGTGGAAATATTAACCCAATTTTCTCACGAGAGGCGAGAGCTGGTTAGTTCATTAAAATAATGGTATCCCCTATGTCGGGTATGCTCTCCGACCAAGGAGACAACCTTGTATGAGTTGGATGAGCTATCCTTCGACTCAGGCGGATACTTTGCAATCTTTCATCAGGACTTCCTCCGACCAAGGAGGATATGTCGTTAAGGTCTGGTGAAGTATATTTGCCAATCATCACCAATGCAGCGGAAAGGGTCCAAGAATAAGGAGTGCGTCGGATTGGAGGAGCAGATCATTCCGAGGAGCAGCGTAGTAGGCTAGTATTTGTAATAACTGTAGTTTAGACTTTCAAGAATGAATGTACTTTTTTTCTTTTGGATCGATTGTATTGAAATGTAATGATCCTTAAAAATCTCATCAAGATCAATTACTTTTGACTTGTTCATCTGTGGTCTTGCACTTTTTGATTTTATAATAACAATCGAACGTATATCCGAGGCTGTGAGTTAACTTGTTAATGTATATAATCTGGACCGTTGATAGGATCTCAATGCAACACCATTGGATCCTTTGCCTCCTGCCTATAAAAAGGTCATTCCATGCTTCTCCATTTCTCAAAAATGAAGTTGTTCAAGAAGAATTTTTATTGGTATAAGCATTGTCGAACACCAAAATGTGTTACCTTATCGAATGACGAATTCTTGACTTGGTATGGGAGGAATTGGAAAAATGAGATCTCCATCTTACATGGTGATGGTCGGATGAATCTCATTACTGGGGATTAGTTAACCATAAATTACGCCATAAGGTAGAGGTCGAGATCAGAGGAAAGCAGGATTCTTGGCTTATCGAAATCAACTTGTTTCTAACAGGTCGACGATGCCATGCATGAGATCCTTCTGATCCCTATTTTACTTTGTAAAGAAGAAGCATCAGCTTTTTCGAGGTGGTCGAGTTGTGAAAGCACGTATTCTTCTCTCGATGATCGACAGATGTCGACCTTAAGAAGAATGCCTGAACATTAGTTTCTCGTTAATGTTCTCAAAGTAGAAGAAAAGATGATCGTTCCGAGGAAGCTCTAAAGTGTTTGAAGATAAATTCCTTCCTTGATATCTTGTAGGTATAACTGTTAGTGTATTGATCGGTGTTTTCTGTTCAGATAGGAATATTTGATATGTAATATTAGTTTCGCTATGATAGCTTTTGTACCGTCTCCATCGATCTAATATATGACTTTTATTGACCAACTCAATAGTACATTTAATTCAAGTCCTGTATTTAAGGCTTGTAATTATGACTACGTAACGTAATTTCCGATATCACGTCATTGCCGTTGATTGGATGTGAGTTTCATTGTTGGATTTTTACCCTCCTGTCTATAAAAGGAATCCATTCAGTTACTATCAGAAGTAAAAATTTCAAACAATGTACTTCCTCTTTTTCCAAAATGGTTGTCGTCCACCAAACTCGAAAATCCAACAAATCATATATCACGTCGACTTGGTATGGGCGGAATCGGAAAATGGAGGCTTCTCAAAGACTATGAAGTCTCCGACCCCTAATAAGGGGAATGGATCGGAATGCCAACCATGAACCGACCAACCTATGTAAATAGGTAAAGGTCGGTGTTGTGGGGTTCCGATCTATTAGCTACGTGGTCGGTGGAAAGCTGGTCAGTTCATTAAAACGAGAAGGTATGATCGAGAATGCTGACCACCATCGACCGACGTAACATTATGATCTCACAAAGCTCTCTCTGATTCCAAAGCTTTGTGGTCGTAATCACGAAACTTAAAGGCGGTTGTCTTGCTGAGAAAAGCATGGAGATAGACAAAACTGAAGCCCCCTTGTTAGCTCCTTTCTTTTATCATGTAATAGAATTTGCTGTCGATTAGTTAAGGACATTTTGTATCTTTCCCATGTATACTTTTATTGGTAATAATGAAGAATAAAAAAATTTTGCATCATATCATCTGGCATTTCAGTCGTAGGTCTTATGTTACATGTATATCAGTTTTGTTCTAAGATTTTGCTTTATGTTTTTCATCAACTGTTTGTAGATCGTTCTTTAGGAGATCGATGAGTTTATACCGACCCAATCGGTTTTACTCAAAGATTTATTGTACTTAGGTTTTTTACCAATTTTGGTTTTAACCCTTCGTAGATTATTCGTTAGGAGATCGATGAGTTTATACCGACCCAATCGGTTTTACTCAAAGATTTATTGTACTTAGGTTTTTTACCAATTTTGGTTTTAACCCTTCGTAGATTATTCGTTAGGAGATCGATGAGTTTATACCGACCCAATCGGTTTTACTCAAAGATTTATTGTACTTAGGTTTTTTACCAATTTTGGTTTTAACCCTTCGTAGATTATTCGTTAGGAGATCGATGAGTTTATACCGACCCAATCGGTTTTACTCAAAGATTTATTGTACTTAGGGTTTTACCAATTTTCGGTTTTAACCTTTGTAGAGTGAATTTTGACAATGGTCTTTTAAGTTGTTCGTGAGAAAAATAAGCAATAGCTTTTATTATAATCGTAGATAAATTTGATGTCCAAAGATGAGATAACAAAACAGACTAAAGAATGAAAAACAAGCTAACTAATTGTAAAGTCCCATTTGATCCCAAGATTTTTCTTATCTCGAGGTTAACGGCCATAATATCTTCTAAGGTTTACTGCATTCCACGTTCGAGGAAGTGGGGTTCCATCCATATGGGTTATCTTATACGATCCCTTTTTGCCGACCGCCGTTACCACGTATGGACCTTCCCAATTTTGCTGTAATTTACCCACATGCTTCGACACCTCGACCTTCTTAAGTACCAAATCACCTTCCTTGAAGGATCGTATTCTTACTCTTTGGTTGTAGGCTTTTTCCATGCTGGATTTAACTGCTTCTAAACGAAGACTGGCTTTTTCCCTCAAGGTCTCACTTAAATCGACGTCGTCCTTTCTTAGTTGATCATTTGATTCTTCATCGTATAATTCAATTCTAGGACTGGGGACTAGCGCCTCAACTGGGATAACTGCCTCCGACCCATAGACTAAGTTAAACGGTGTTTCACCGGTAGAGGCTTTTATAAGTAGTTCTGTTAGCCCAAATGACACCTGGAAGCTCGTCTAACCATTTTCCTTTGGCGTCGTCCAGTCTTTTCTCGAGGGATTTTACAATCTCTCGATTTGCTACTTCAGTCTGCCCATTTGCTCGAGGATGTCCGACGGATGTAAAGTTTTGTTGTATCCCAAACTTCGAGCACCATTCTTGAACTTGCTTTCCAGCAAATTTGGTTCCATTGTCGGAAATCAAAACCCTCGGGATTCCGAAACGACAGACTATACTCTTCCAAAGAAAATTTATGACCTGGAACTATGTTATTCGAGCTAGAGCTATACATTCAATCCATTTGCTGAAATACTCGACAGCGACTAGGACATAACTCTTTTTTGATCTGGTTATGGGGAATGGTCCCACTATATCAATACCCCACTGGTCAAAAGGCCAACAGATCGGGATTGGGTGCATTGTCTCTGCTGGTTGATGTATTATATTTGAATGTACTTGGCAATAATGACAATGTTTTACAAAATCTTGTGCATCAGCGTACATTGTTGGCCAATAGTATCCAGTTCTCAAACATTTGAGTGTGAGCGCTCGAGCTCCACTGTGATTTCCCGCTTCTCCTTCATGGATACTGCCTAGGATTGTTTGGGTCTGGTGCTCAGGAATGCATTTTAATAAGATTCCAGAGACGGATCGTCTATAGTGTTTTTCCTCTACCATGGCATATCTAGGTGCTCGATACCTTATTCTTCTAGCTTCATTTTTACAGCTAGGGATTGACCCATCTTTCAAATAGGCGATTAACGGGGTCATCCAGCTGTCTGTAGCCAATTCGATGTCCATTATTTCGACTATAGGGATAGCATCGAGATCAATGGATGGTGTTTTGGAGATTAACCAGGTGATTACTCTTTTAGACTTACCATCCCTCGTTCCTGTGAATCTAGATAGTTAATCAGCCCATCGATTCTCTTCTCGTGGGATGTTTTGAATATCAAACTTATTAAACTTTCCGGTCAACTCTTTCACTTTCGCCAAATATTTTATCATGTTGTATTCCTTCGCCTCATACATTCCATTGATCTGTTTCTGAATCAGCTCGGAATCCGTCAAGACATTTAAAACTTTTATATTGGCTTGTATAGCCATTTCCAAACCTGCAATTAGAGCTTCGTACTCTGCTTCATTGTTAGTTATCATGAAGTCCAAAGTGATGGCATAATTCATATCCTCACCGTTTGGTCCTTGGAAACTAATTCCTGCTCATCCACCATCTCTGCTTGATGCACCATCGACGTGCATAAGCCATGGTAAATCATTGACTATCATAATATTGCTACTACTTGCCGATGTCATTTCAGAGCTTGTCCCTGACGGACTTGGAGTTTCTAGGAGGAAGTCAGCAAGTACTTGAGCTTTGATTGCCGTTCGTGGTTGATACTCGATCTCATATTGTCCCAGCTCTACAGCCCATTTGATTAATCTTCCTGAGGCTTCAGGTTTTGATAAGATTTGCCTCAAAGGTTGATTGGTAAGCACGATGATTTTATATGTCTGGAAGTATGGTCGTAATCTTCGTGCCGAGGTCACCAAAGCCAAAGCAAATTTTTCAATTTCCAAATAGTTCTTTTCAGCCCCTTGTAGTAATTTACTCAAATAATAGACTGGCTTGTGTTCGGAGCCCTCAATTTTTACCATAACCGAGCTTACTGCCGCCTCGGAGATAGCGATGTATATGTAAAGAGGCTGCCCTTCTGTAGGTTTGGCGAGTAGTGGTGGTGAGGTCAAGTATTCTTTCAGTTGATCGAAGGCGTGATCACAAGCTTTTGTCCATTCGAAAGTCTTAGCTTTCCTCAAAGTTTGAAAAAATGGCAGACTCTTATCTGCCGACCTTGATATGAATCTGTTGAGGGCAACAATCTTCCCTACTAAGCTTTGCACTTGGGTAATATTTCTGGGAGGCTTCATTTCTGTGATAGCACGTATTTTTTCTGGATTTGCCTCGATGCCTCTTTCATGAACTAGGTAACCTAAGAATTTCCCAGATCTTACCCCAAAGGTACATTTTAAGGGGTTGAGTTTCATGCCATACTTCCTTAAAATTTTGAAGCAACGATCAAGGTGCTGAATTTGGTCTTCTTCGCTCATGCTTTTGACCAACATATCATCGACATATACTTCCATTATTTCTCCGATCAACTCCTTAAACATCAAATTTACCGATCGTTGATAGGTTGCTCCCGCGTTTCTTAGTCCGAACGGCATCACTACAAAGCAATATACTCCTTGTTCTATAATGAAGGCAGTTTTTTCCTGATCTTTTTCGTCCATGAAAATTTGGTAAAAACCTTGGAAAGCGTCCATCATACTGAAAATCGCAAACCCAGCTGTCGAGTCGACTAACAGATCGATCCTTGGGAGAGGGTAAGGATCTCTTGGACACAATTTATTTAAGTCCGTAAAATTGTTACACATTCTCCACTTATTATCCTTCTTGTCACCCTTCGAGACAAGTACGACATTGCACAGCCATTCAGTAAAGTGTATTTCTCTTATCTGTTTAGATATTAAAAGCCTTTCGACCTCCGCTTTTATGATTTTGTCTTTCACGGGGCCGTGATTCCTTTTCTTCTGCCTGACTGGTTTTGCGTTCAGATCGATTTTCAAAGAGTGGGTTATTATTCTTGGATCAATCCCCACTATGTCCTCCGAGCTCCAAGCAAACACGTCTATATTCTTCCTTAAGAAGTTGATCAACATGATTTCTCCTTGCGGAGATAATTCCGTTCCAATCCTGGTGATTTTGGTTGGATCATTCTCGATAAGTTTTACTTCTTTATGCTCAGGCGCTCGTAAAGTCAAATCTACGGGCTCTTTTCCCTTTTTGTCGATCCTTTCAGTACTAGGTAATTCTTGCTCTTGAGATCTTTCCACTGAAGATCCTACCGTTTTTCTTTTCGATGGTGTTAATGGATCGACATTCCTTTTTAAAGAAAGTGCCGTATTATAACAATCCCATGCCATACAGTGATCGTTAACTATTTCGCCGACCCCAGATACTGTTGGGAATTTTATCTTCTGGTGATAAGTTGAAACGACTGCTCGGAATTGGTTTAATGCCGGTCTTCCTAAGATGGCGTTATAGGCGAATGGCGTTTCCACCACCAAGAATTTTATCATTTTTACCACTCGATGAGGTTTGTTCCCAAGGGTTACACTTAAATTTATAGTTCCGGCTGGAACTATTTCCGATCCTCCAAATCCTATCAGTGGTGTGGCTACTCTTTGAAGAGTTATCTTTCCCAGGTTCATTTGATTCAAAGCTTCGATGGCTATTATGTTAGCCGAGCTCCCGTTGTCGATCAGAATTCTTTTGACGTTAAAGTCGGAAATTCTTAATGAGACAACCATAGGAAAATCAAGGTGGTCCTCGTTGACGTCCCAATTCAAATTTCTCGGGATTTCACTCTCATCAAAACTGATTATCTGTTTGTCAGAGCTTTTATTCTCAAGTGCCCATACCTCCTTAGGAACGATAATCCCTTTTTCTAGGGATCGAGCGGTCTTCCTCCTTGCATTTCGACTGTCACCCCCAGCAGGACCACCAGAGATTACATGTATCGTACCATTGACATGGTCGTTATCAAGGTCATTTCTACGCGGAGCATGGTTTCTAGGAGATCTTTCGTGAGGGCTTCTATTCCCCTCCCTCCTTCTTGGACTCCGCGTCCTTTGTCTACTTCGACCTGTTCTATCCACAAATTCGTTCAACTTGCCTTGTTGAATTAATTTCTCAATCTCCTGTTTTAAGTGGTAGCAATCCTCGGTCCTATGACCGTGAGCTCGATGATACCTACAAAATAGATCATAGTTTTTTGCCCCAGGTTTTGCCTGAGTGATTCTTTTTGCTGGGGGAATAAGATTACTTCTTTCTAGTATCACCAAAATATCCTCTCTAGGAGCGTTTAGTTTGGTATACACCACATAGCTCACCCGATCTCTAATGTTCCTTTCTGGAGATCGAGGCCTGAGGTAGACATTAGGTCTTTTTTCAGGGTTACTCCCGCTATATTCTAATCTTTGGAATACGTTTCCCCTCCGGGAAAATCGATCGTAATCCACGACTCTTTGCATCGGTGGTTTTTCAGGTTTCCTAGACCTTGAAGTGGATGCTTTACTTTTATTTTTATCTTTGAATGAGTTCATCTCTTCTTGAGTCATATACTTGGAGGCTAATGTCATGATTTCTGCGAAGGTTCTTGGCTGTTTCCGACTTAAGGCATTGCCAAATTGCCTATTTTTTGTTAGATCGAATAAAATAGATATGATATAATCAATAATTGGGGAGTCGATCTTCAATAGTTCCACGTTGAACCTTGCTAACCAAGTCCTTAGGGATTCCCCATCTTGTTGGATAATAGTTCCCAGATAGCTCATCGGGAGCTTTTGTCGCTTCTGACTAGCAAACTGTTATTCTAATTTATTGCATAATTCTCTAAAACTAAATATTGAGTTAGGCGGTTGTTTTCCAAACCAATCCAGTGCCAACCCCTCGAAGGTTTTGATCATTAATTTCATTGTGTACTCCGCCGAATGAGCGTATAAGTTCATTATGTTTGTGAAACTAAAAATATAATCAGGTGGATCACCAGTTCCATCATATCTGGGGAGTCGAGCAGGTAAAGACCCGGAAGCTTGTGCTTCTCTAATTTCTGGGCAGAATGGGGAAGAGGCAGCTATACTGTCCTGGATTTCTCGGGAACGAGGCCAAGGTTGTCTCAAAGTTAAAAGCCTTTGTTCCACTCGCTCCTCTACCATTCTTTCAATATCTCTTTCAGAGAATCTTTTAGTTGCTCGTCGATCGATGATTTGTGGCTCCTCCTCTTCGTCTATCGGGACGACCGTTTTTTCTCTTGATAGATATTGTTCAGGACGAGCATTAGCTCTTGCCTGATTATCTCTTCGACCAGGTTGTCTTTTAGCGGCGTTTGGTGGGGATATATGAGATCGTTGGTCCCCATCTGGGCTTTCAGCTTCAGCCGAAACTCGGTCGTTGTCTCCTCGAGCTCGCCTGATATTGTTTACCAATCTGGTCGGTGGAATTGGGGCCACATCTGGACCATTATTTTCTGGTCCAGGTGCATGTGCGATTCCAGCACATAACGAATTCACGAGTTGAGCTATCTGCCTTAACTTCTCTTGGTAGGCCGGTAACGGGGGAAGAGGGATGGATCGAACAGGTGAGTTCGGAGCCCTACTTCTGCTAGGAGTTTGATGTTCTTCATTATTATGGTTGTTGTTTATGTTCGAAGTAATATGTCCCTCTGCTCGATCTAAATTTTGATGTTCTGTGGGAGGCGGCAAGTTATTAGCGCTGATTCTTTGGGAATTTTCGGGCAGAGTTTCTACAGCACGTGGATGCTGAGAAGTTGTGCTTCTTCCTGTGTTACGTGTGCTTTTTCTTGGATTGGCCATATTCGATCGAGTAATTAACCTTGCCCCACGGTGGGCGCCAACTGATTTGACCTGATTTTGTTTTAGGTTGTATTATCAGTATAATTATAAGAGGACAGTATTAAATTAAGGGTTTGGTTAAAGTACTTAGGATGGTGCAATTCAAGAATTATACAAAGTAATGTAATCACATAAGAACAAGTCTGAGAGGAGAAACTGGTGTAGTATTATTGATAGGTTAAAAATCTCCCTTTCATACAATGTAAGATTTACTATTTATAATATTCATCATGTCCTAACAGAACTAGGAGTCCTATTTAGCCTAGGAATCCTGCATGGCCTAGGAGTACTGCATGGCCCAATAAGTCTTCTGAATCGGACATTAGGTCGATCAGATACATTTAGTCAGGTCGAACCGATCTTGCAGTCAACACGGGTCGGATCGATCTTAACTCTCCTCGGAAAGCTCTACTCGGTTATATGTGTAAAATAGCCCCCATCAGGCTTATACTGAGCAGATTGTACTTTAGGCCTTTGACATATGAGACGTCTGATATCTCAATGTTCCCTTTGATAAACTTTCCTTTGTCTACAATCTTTCCTTATTTGTTGTCTCCAAATGTAACTATTATAGCAGCAATGTCAGTCAACTCATGTCTGTCACCACACATGTGTCTTCAACATCCATTGTCCAAGTACCATTTCTTCTCTACTTTACTCCTACTCCTAACCTACAAAACAAATAAAATGATTTTAGGTACCCTTTATTGGCAGGGTCTTGTAGGATTAGTATCACTTTTGACAACTCAAGCTTTGGTAATATTAGGCTTCTTAGGCTTAGTAGATTTCAGTGGTGCTTTGTGACTTTAGGTGCATCATAGTGTTCAGTAGATATATTATAATAATAATTATTATGATGTGAGTAATGCTCATAAGCAGAGTAAAGTGCATGATATGCAGGATAAGCATGCATTGGGTAATGAGCAGGGTATGCAGCATCATAGTGAGGTGAATAATGAGGTGCATGATAAAATGATGAGTAAGCAGGTTGTGCATTGTAATAAATGTCATCATAATAAGACTCATTTCCATACCAATAATTGTTATTCTCATAAATTCTTTACTTCTTGGGTTTCCTTTTTACTTTCTCATTAACAGACTTCTTAGAATTATCACAAGTCTGATTATTTTTGCTCTTATCAGTAGAGTTCTTTGGACTACTTTGTTGTTTAGTTTTACCAGTCTGTTTACCCTTCTTAGGTTATTTACTCTTAATGGAATTTTGAGACTTCTTCCCTTCAGTCTCTCCTTCTTCTGAAATAGGTTTAGTATTATGAACAAATAGGATTACCCTATAATTACTAGTGTGAACTGTTCAGTATAGTCAAAACCTAAACTTGTTTTTATCATAAGGAAGTCTCTGAGTAGTAGTCATGTTATCTATTGCTTCAGACGACTTAGCATAAGATGCAAGAATTCTTTCAAGTTCCATTATCTTTCCCTTATGAACTTAACACTCAGCTTTCAGAGTTTCATTCTCATGCTAAAGCTTTTTATATTCAACTGATTCTTGTGGTTTATCAACCTTAAGTTTCAGTGAAGCATTTTGCTCTTTAAGCACAATCATATCTTCCTTAAGCTTTGCAAATGTACTTACAAAACTTGTGTTGGTATTCATCATTTGTTAAAATGAGCTAAACAATTCATTTTAATCATCAGTGAGAGTTACCTCGGTTTCATAATCATCAGATTCCTAAGCCATGAGACAAAGCAGTGCAGGTGTCTCTTCTTCAACAGAGTCATCTTTAGATGTCCCAGAGTCTGAATCAGAAGATTGGATGACAACTATCTTTTCAGCTTCAGCCAACAACACTTTGTTCTTGTTGTGGCTCCTTTTTTTTTCTCACTTTCTTTTCTTCTTCCGTGTACTTCTCGGCTTTTGGGTATAAGCATTCTTTGATGAAGTGTCCCAATTTCATGCAGCTATAGCACATTAGTTTGAATTTAAAATTATCATTATTATCATGAGAAGTAGCGTTAGAAGATGTGGCATTGTTGTATTTGTTTTTCATTTTTCTTTTATAGAACTTCTTTGAATCATTCAACAACAACGCGACATCGCCATCAGTGTATTCTTTCTTGGCCAACAACAAGGTCTCATTAGACGAGTCATTTTCCTTCGGTCTCCCTGCTGATTTCTTTGACCTGTCTGCAACAATGAGGGCAACAGTAGGTTTAGACTAGGCGACTAGTCTATCCCTACTCTTGGCAATTTATACTCGTATGCCTTGAGTACAGAAAATAGCTCCGTGAGGGATATCTTTCCCAAATCTCTGGATTCCTTCATACCTGTGACTTTCATATTAAACTTTGGTGGCAAATCCTTGAGATTTACATTGATCTCTTTATCTGTGAAAGTCTTTCCCAACTTCAAAACTTTATTTAGAGTCTTAGTGAATCCGGTATCCATCTGATCGATTGTCTCTCAAGAATTCATTTTAGAGCTTTCTAACTTTTCAAGGGCTACACTCAGATTGTGCTCCTTGATGACATCATTTTCTTAGCTCATGTCACGAACTTTGTCCCACATTTCTTTTATGGTTTTGCAGTTGTTAACTTTGTCGACGAATCTCTCATCGTCAAGAGCTTTGGTCATTATAAATATGGCCACTTGTCAAGATTATTCAATTTGATTTCCTCGAGAGTTATCTCGTGTGACTCTTTGTTAACTATCATGTCTTCGTCATTGACTTTGATAGTCTTGGTGATTTTCAACGGACCTCTGGTAATGTATGTGTAAATGTTATCATTGTATGCAGTAAGAAAAATCTCCATGCGTATTTTCCAGTCCTCAAAACTCATATCGCCAATGTGAGGAACATGGCTGATACAATCCACTTTCAAAAAAATGTTTCAAATTTTTAAAGTATGCGTATTTTTTAAAACATTTGAAAAACACACCTAGGATCAAGCAAGTTGATCAGGCAAATGATCCAAATGAACCACCTGCTCCGATACCACTTGTTGGTCCCAAGTGATCTAATGAGGTCTAGAGGGTGGGGCGGGGGTGAATAGACCTCTGTATTTTTTATTTTTTTCTCTAACTTTGCTTAAGTAGAGTAAGTTTATTTGTCGCATGAGACTAAGTAGTTGTTCTAGCACTCAACTTATCAGTGTAAGATAGACCACTCGTCTGATTTACTTATCTTCTCAGATAAATTCAGAGTTTTAAACATGGATGCAGCGGATATGAAATTATGCATTTTTCAAACAAGTTTAACTTAACGGTTTTATCCCCCGTTTAATAAATTCCTCTTTAAAAGATAAGTCTTTTAAAACTTTGCTTTACTTATGAAAATATGCAATGCAAATGTAAGTAAACACAGGAATTTTAGTGGTTCGGCAGGCATAATACCCCTTAATCCACTCTTCTAAATCACGACGATTTAGGCTTTACTAGAACACAAAGTAACTAGTACAAGCACTTGTGCTTTTACAAAAAATGAATAAGCAACAAGCTCACAATAGGAGATTACTCCGAAAACCTATTCTACGAAGTAATATCAATCACATAGATGGATATCTACTTCTCACTACACTCAGTTGAAAAAATCACTAAGATTTTAGAAGTGTTTAGTCTCTTTCTTCAATTGTGCTTCGTCAACAGATGACTTAACTAATGATCTTGTTCTTGAGTTTAGATTGGAAAATTTGTTCGATTGATTTATCTATTTTGTTGTGTTGTCTCAACTCCTGAATGTAGATCTATTTATACTCGAAAATTCAAATTATGTCAATTGAAGTGAGACAGAAAATCATATCTTCCTCGAGTCCCAGTCAAATCCTTAAACGACTCTCTGCAACTGTTCACTGCAACTCTGTTGTACGGAGTTGTCAGTTGCATTAAATGCACCATACTGATTTGAGGTATTTTGAATTAACTCCTCCAATCATTTGTCATTATTCCCTTTAAGATATCATTTATTAAACCGAGTGCATTTATTACCATTGGAATGACTTCTAATCCCTTTGACTTAGCTGATCGAATTCACTCTACTGATGAACACTCTGCTAAATCAAATCGAACACATCTGACTTGACTCTGCTGATATTCACCAATCTGATTTTATACTCAGCTTAAGATCACTTGTCTTCCTGACCAAAATTCAATCTTCTGATTTGTACTTGTCTTTTCGATTGAATCTTCAAAGGCTTATTAAGCTTCCATTACTTAGCTGATGATCCTTTTGATAATCATCAAAACCTTCCTTAAAATTCCTCAGCTTCATCCAACATGCCCTTTATCATATCTGAAAATTATTGTGGCTTCATTCCTTGTAGATTATGAGATTTTAATTTTGATTAATATCACGAAACTTTGTTAATTTTATGGGAATTTTTTATTGCGTTTCATGAACTGAGACTTGTACCATTAGAAAGCTTTTCAGCTATGTAAATAACACAAAATTTAGCCCCCAAATATCTAAAGTAGGTAAAAGCTTGATATAAGAAATGCAATTCCATCAATTCTATATACGCACTTGAACTCGTTTTATAAAAGTTATTTTAAGTTTGATTTGACATACAATCAAATGAGTCTAAAAACGTTTTTCACGTGACTCTTTTTAAGCTCGACTCGATAAGAAAAAAGTTGACAAAATACGTATAAAAATATCAAACTATTTTATGTTCAACTCAACAAGTAAATCAATGTTATTTAAATTAAGTTTAAACATGGTGTTGAGAGGGAATGAATATGATCGGATAAAAATAATTAGTAAATAATAAAATTACTAATAAAGTGACATAGAAACTCAAGTTACATGCTCACCATTGGAATAAATCAATTTAAATGAGTATGTAAACAACTATTTGAGAATGTATAATGCATTTTACATTTTCAAATATACAAACTACCATTGGACTTGCCCTAACAGTGAGGAGCTTCTATCATTGTTTTGCTATTAGAGATGTAGGGATAATTTTGACAATCCATTTTTGAAAAAGAACCTCACTAATTTTCCATTAGAAAATGTTAAATAGATTAATTGCAACTTATAAACAAAAAAAACAAATACATACCAAAGAAAAATACTAATAATAAATTAGGTGGTAAATGGTAGTAGAATTTCATTTTACTTTTAATTTTAAAATGAGGAAAAGTCAAAAACACCCCTATACTTTGTTTAACTCTAAAAAAATCACATGTGTTATTTTAACTTTCAAAATTCCCCGATGTTTGGTTTTAATTACCACACTCAATTCAAGTAGATTTTGAATCACACTTTCTTTTCTGAAGGATGTATTTAGTTGTGACTTGAGACTACATGATTTTTTTAGGAGTTAAAATAACACAATAATTTTTTTGAGAGTTAAACAATGCATGGGGGATGTTTTTGTCTTTCTCTCTTTTAAAATCGTTCTCAATGCGGGATGACATTTTCAGTAATAATTAGAAAGATAAAAAAACACAGTCGGTTCAAAGTTCTAACCCCTTCCATGAACACAATCTAAGAGCAACAAGTTTTTTCATTTAGCAACACAGAAACGGTATTGACTTTACATGTAATTTATGTCAATTTCTGTGACATAACATTACGATTATCGAAGGTTTTACTTTTTTTTTTTTTTTTTTTTTAATTTTTACTATTTTTTTTTGGTACTGTAGTTCGAGAAAATGGAAAGGGCGTCCAATGGACAAGAACCCACTTCATGGGAAGAGCTTTACAACATCAATTTGATGCCTCATGAGATTTTCCTGAAATTTAGGAAAGAACTTCAAGGGTTTCGTGTTGGCGTTAATTTAGAGGTACTTTTATTTATTAAATTTCTGGTTTATAAATCTAGGATTTTATTGAGTTGATTGCCTTTCTATTGTAGATAGTTTTATTGCAAATTGCAAACCTATTTGTGGATTGGAGTAATTTTTGTTTTTCTTAATTTTTGATATTAAATAGTTTGATTTTCACTTAGAGGTACTTCTATTTTTTAAAGTTCTGGTATATAACTATGGTTTATTGTTAGATTAATTGAGTTGATTGCCTTTCGATTGTAGATAGTTGTATTTCAAATTGCAAATTGCAAATTGCAAACCTATATGTGGATTGGAGTAATTTTTGTTATTTCTTAATTTCTGATTTAAATAATTTGATTTTTCTTATATCAGAATTTGCCACTTTTCTACTGTGTATATTAACATAGTAGTTCCTTTTTAGCTTTCAGTCTTTGTAGGGCTTAAAACTTGACTCTACATTCATTGCTTTGATGTAGTTGTATAATTCTCCTATGAACGATTTCCACGCAAAACTTGTTTTGAAACCATTAGCCCCACAGCAGAGATGGAAGTTGTTATACGAACCTTTACAGCAGGATGTGCAGCTTGTTTCCAAGAAGATCCCCGTAACCAAATTTCTCAACCTTCAGGTTTTAACAAATTAGCTTCTTACTCTCTTCTTATCGAGCTAATGCCAATTTATCCGCTGTGATATGCATAATGTTAGTTTACCCCCCCGTGACTTGAAAAAGAGCCCACGTGAAAATTTTAAAGAAGCAATTTACCTCCTAAAACCAAAGAGTGTAACTCACTTGCCGAAGTGAGTGGGCATGAAAATTGTTTTTGTAACATAGGTGAGCAAAAGTGCAACATTTATCATAACACAGAGGGGTAAGTGCCACATTTATCATAACATAGGGGGTAAAGTGTCACATTTATCAAAACACAGGGGGGTAAAGTGCCAAATATAAGAGGGGTAGTTTTGTCAATTCATATTTTTTTTTAAGTTTAAAAATATCAGGGAGACAGTGTGAAACTTTTATAAGATTATAGGGGGTAAAATGCTCTTTTTCAATTTACATGGGTTAAATTGAATGTTATGCATATCATAGGGGGGTAAATTTCCACTAACTCTTTCTTTATCTATCATGTGCCCCATTTTGACCGATTAGATTCTATAACTAATGTAGGTAGGTGTAGGCCATAGCTTTCAATTGCAGGCAACCGGTTGGAAATGGAAGCTTACAACATGTTTAGGTGGAGATGGTTTTTCAAAAATTAGAAACAAAACATCCGTTGGTTTGTGTCCTGGAGTCGATTTCCGTTTTGGGTGGAGGGCTGATTACGTACTTCCTGAAATTAATGGGTAAGTTAGTTTATTATTATTTCAATAAGTTCTCATATAAAGTAATTTTCTGATTTATCTTATATATTTTGTATAGGGGCTTGGGAAGTGATGAACCACTTTTCAATATGAATTCTGGACGCCTACAAGCATCACTTGATAGAGTAGAGGCGATATTCACGCATAGTGATGATAGAGTTGAGCCTATTTTTACACATACTGATGAAATGTGACTCATACTTGTTGGTACATACAATTTTGTTTTACTGAGTTTATTTCTTTTTCCCTTTCCATGTAAGAAAGAATGGTTAAGATTCAGTTATATCATTTTGACAACATGAATGAACTTAATATAACTAGGTCCTAAAAGTGATGCTATCCATCAATATTGGAAAATATTCTTTTTTATCGGGTATTGCGTAATTTTGTTTTTATAGTGTAATGTTGGGTTGTGGTGTGGAGATTGTTGTTCTTCCGCATAATTGAATAATGCTTGGATCAATATGGATTCAACTTCATTTGTCCGTGGCATGAAGATTTAGAGGCATAAAAACTTAGGTACTGATCTTTATTGGGCTTAAGCCTAAAAAATGTTTTGGTTGTACCCGGAATTAAAAAGGATATATTATCTATTAGCCAATTAACTTCTGAATGGATTATACTGTGGAATTCTCATCAGGTGGCTTTGTGATTAAGGACAGGAACACAAGAACAGTGATCCCATCAGGAAATAGGTGTGGTGAAGTGTGTTCTGCACTTTTTTCAACAAGATTTTGGATCAGGAAATAGGTGTGGTGGATTATATGCCTTAAATTCAAAAGTTTGTTCTGCACTTTTTTCAACAAGATTTTGGATTACATCAGATGAGGCTTGGCATCAAAGGGTCAGAAACATATGAAAGTAGTAGAAGTTCTGAAAATGAATAAACTTATTACAAGTTCTAAAAAAATAAAGTCAGCAACCTTTGTAGTAGTTGTCAAATGGCAAAGTCTTATCGTCTCCCGTTTATCATGTCACAAGAAGTATGTAAGCATACTTTTGAAGTAATATATTGTGATTTATGGGGTCCATCTCCTGTCTCTTCTATTCAGAAATTCAATTTCAAGCACTATGTTATCTTTATGGATGAATATACTCGATTTATGGTATTTTCCAATAAAATAGAAGTCTAATTTATCTTATGTTTTTATGAGTTCCAAAAATATATGGAAAATTAGTTTGAAGTTAAAATTAAAGTTTTTCAATGTGATGGAGGAGGAGAATTTGCTAGTGACAGATTTTGACAACATTTAAAAAGTTTGGAGTAAAACTTTAGCTTACATGTCCGAAAGCACCGTAACAAAATGGTCTTGTTGAACGAAAGCACATAAACATTATTGAATTAGGTCTTAGTCTTACCATGCTTTTTTATGGTAATGTGCCAAAAAAATTATGGGTAGAAGCATTAGCTACAGCTGTTTGGCTCATTAATCGACAACCTGCAAGAGTTCTTGAATGGAAGAGTCCATTTGAAATGCTTTTTCAAAAAATACCAGATTATACATGTTTGCGTGTTTTCGGTAGCAAGTGTTCCCCTCTCTTGAGAAGCTTTGCTAAAACTAAAGTTGATCCACGATCTCTAATTTGTGTTTTTTTGGGATACAATGAATTTCATAAAGGCTTATCAGTGTTACTGCCCACCGACTGGCCATGTATATATCTCAAGACATGTGATTTTTGATGAACAATCTTACCTATTCCGTGATCCAGGAACAATATTCTCCTCGTATGCTACTAATGATTTATCTTCTTTTAAAGAATGGTTTTCATGTTTTCAACAAATTCTCTAGCCTTCCACTCTAATCTACCCGACGGTTGGGATCCTCAAGACTTAACCACAACTCCAATTCTATCACGTACTCTATTCCATCAAACCGCTACATTCCTCACTTTCAGACGAAGTTCATCTGAACAAGATCCTAGCACATCAACTTCTGTAAGTATGACGAATATACACATTTATTGCCTCAAAATAATGCTCGCACTCATTATATGGTTTACTTGAAGCAGTTTGGGCATCGCAAAAACTATTCGATGTGAGCCTAAAACTATTCGAGCATCATTAAAAGATCTTGCATGGAAAGAGGGTATGCTTGAGGAGCTATCCACTCTTTATTCAAATAACACATGACATCTAGTTCCTCGTCAGCCCGTGATGAATGTTATTAGCTTTAAACTGGTCTTCAACACCAAAACAAAGGTTGATGGTTCCCTGGAGAGATTAAAAGCACGTCTAGTTGCTAAAGGCTATAATCAAGTAGCTGGACTTGATTTATCTGAAGCAATTTCTCCACTAGTGAAATCGGCAGCCATTCATCTCGTCCTCACCGTTGCAATGCATAGCAATTGGGAGATTCGTCAACTTGATGTAAGATCTGCATTTCTTCATGGAATATTATATGAAAATGTCTTCATGAAGCAACCTCCTGGTTTTGTCGACTCCAAGTATGCGAATTATGTTTGACATCTTCAAAAAGCACTATATGGCTTCGCCAAGCGCCAAGAACTTGGTTTTCTAGGTTCAGTGCATTTTGGTTTCCATGGAATTTTTCAGTAGCCTAGCAAACTCTTCATTGTTTGTTCGGCATTCTAAGCAATGAACATTTGATTCTACTAATGTATATTGATGATATAGTTTTGATAGGATCAAATTCTCAGCTACTTCAAGAGTTTATATCTCAATTAGGCAAAGAATTTGCAATGAAAGATCTAGGACAACTTCATTACTTCCTTAGTATTTCTGTAGAACATTTTTCTAGTGGGATTTTTCTTAATCAAATGAAATATGCCAATAAATTGTTGACTAGAGCCCAAATGACTGATTGTAAATCTGTTTCAACACCAATGACTACAAAGAAACAAGGTGAGGCATAGGGGTGGGCACGAGGCGGGTTTGGGGTTAGAGATATAGGTATAGTATATTTTAGGATTGACACATTTCATCCCAAACCCGCCCCGTAATAATTTGGGTACCCGATTTTTGCGGGGCAGGACTGGACGAGATTACGGGCCCCATATTATTTTAAGGGAAATTTACATAGACACCCCCTGGCTATAAGGCTAATTACAGGAACTTACCCTCCTATTGCAAATATTACAAAGACACCCCCTCGTACCAAACAATATTACAAGAAGACCCCTTACGGCGTCAATTTTTTACGGTAGATGATGATGTCATCAAAAATATTTAATGTTAATCCAATTTTGCCCCCAAGGGGTGTATTTGTAACATATTTTGTGTTACAGGGGGTGTCTTTGTAACAGTGTAGTAAATATTGTTAATAAATTTATTAAATTTTAAAATTATAACAAACCAATTTAAAATTTAATAAATTTATTTAAAATAATACAATTCGATAAATAAAGCTTTAATAACTTTACAATAACACAATTCGATAAATAAAATTTCAATAACATATATTTCCTTAAAAAATAAAATAAAGCAATTTAATAAATTTATTTACAATAACTCAATCTGGTAAATAAAGTTTTAATAACGTTTATTTTCATTCAAAAATCAAACAAGCCAAATTAAAATTTAATAAATTTATTTACAATAACACAATTATTTAATAACATATATTTTCTTACAAAAAAAAACCCTTTTAAAATTTAATAATTTATTTACAATAACACATCGGTAAATAAAGTATCACTTTAATAACAAATATTTTTTTCTTACAAAAATAAAACAAATCAATTTAAAATTTAATAAATTTATCTACAATAACACAATTCGAATTCTTGAAATCCAGAGAATTTTTGGGGATCTAGGGCTTGGTGATTTTGTTACGGGATTATTGCATTTTTGATGCCACAACTTAAGTTCACTAGCATTTTTATCCCATATCTTTTTGGGCTGGCACATTTGGTGCCACACCTTCAACTTCAGTGGCAATTTTGGTCCAAATTGAGGTCCAATTTAAAAATTAGCCCAAAATCGTCCAAGTGCGGGCCATGTGACATGTAAATTGTGAATTTTGACCAAATCAATGGGGAAGTTTGAGTTTTTCTACAAATATAGGGACATATTATAAAGGTGGGAAAGTACAAGGGTCAATTTGCGAATTGGGATAGAGGGGCTGATTTTGCGAAGATGATTGATCCGCCATTGACGTGATGAGCTTGGAATGGGGAATCTTCAATTCAGCACCAAATTGGACAAGGTTGGTACCAAAATTACCGCCACACCGAGGGGAGTCTAAGGCTGAAAGGGGAGGCGGTGGAGCACCGCCGACGGCGGCGTAAAATCGAAAAAACGTAAAATTCGTAGATCTGAAAATAGAGTGACAGGATAAACTTGGAACTGATAATTAATGCTTGGGATTTGTAGAGGACGTGAAGACGAGTCTATACCTTCAAAGAGAGCTCAAACCGTGTCCGGATTCGCCGGAAAAGTGAATAAAACGAAGTGGTGGAGCTGAGAGAGGTGCGGCGGTTCCGTTGAGGAATTTTTTTTTTTTTTTTTTTTTGAATTTTTTTTTGTAAATATTAAAAACAACTAAGGGCATTTTGGACATTTTAAGTGTTCCGTTAAAGTTGACTAACGGCCGTTAAGTCAAGGGGGTGTCTTTGTAATATTTGCAACATGAGGGTAAGTTCCTGTAATTAGCCTTATAGCCAGGGGGTGTCTATGTAAATTTCCCTTATTTTAAATCATCAATTCTTCACTCACCTAATCAAATTAAATTAGTAGTTTAATTTGTAGAGAAAAAAAAAATAAACCAAAAACAAATTACTGTATGCCGTGGCATAGGAGGGAAGAAAAAGAAGAAGCTGTGGAGCCGTAGAGACTATGAGAGTTTTTAGAACTAAGACAAATTTAATGTATTGATAACTAGTGTATGATTTAAAAATATTAGGGTAAAGTAAAAAAAAAAATTCATTAGATGATGTTAATTAATTAATTAATTAATTAAAAAGATATAGATGGGTTCGGGTATTCGGGGTTGGAGAAGCTAATCTCAAACTCGTCCCGTATTCCCTTAAAAAAATATGGGTTTTCAAGTTCGAAAACTCAAACCTAAAAAATACTCATCCCTTTCGGGTATTTAAAAAAGGGAGTTGTCACGCCCACCCCTAATGAGGCATATGCAAATGCAGAAATATAGCCGTAGCCTTGTTGGAGGATTGCAATACTTAACACTCACATGCCCATATAGTGCGTTTAGTGTTAATTTTGTAGCACATTTATGCAAAGTCCAACTACTTTATCACTTCAAATTGGTGAAACGCATCTTGCAAGGAACAGTCTCACATGGGATTCAAATTCTTAAGTCCAATCCCCTAAATTTGTATGCCTTCTCCGATGTCAATTGGGCAGGCTGTCCACTGACACGAAGATCGACAACGAGGTTTTGCATATACCTTGGAGGCAATTGCGTCTCTTGGAGTGCAAAAAAACTACCAAATATTTCGCGCTCTAGTGCCGAAATTGAATATCGAGCTCTTGCATCAACAACAACTGAAGTTACTTGGAACGTCTATATTATGCGAGACATAGGAGTTGCTCCCTCTCAACCCCCTTTATTTTGTGATAACATACACATGACGCATAATCCAATGTTCCATGCAAGGACAAAATATATTTAGCTTGACAATCACTTTGTCCATGAAAAGGTAGCATAAGGAGACCTTATTCCACGTTTTGTTCCATCAAATGAACAAGTAGTGGGTATTTTTAATTTTAAATTTCGGGGTCATGTTCAAATTTTGACACAAGATTGAGGTAAATGATCAGGTATTGAGTAATCCCACCTGAGATTTATATCTAGTGCTATTGGCATTGGGATTGTGAGTTGGAGGTTAGAAACTATAAGGGGGGAGTATTAATAGAACATGCGCATTCTAAAGATGGACCCATTGCATTTTATTAGATTTTTTTGGACTTCTTTTAAATACTAATAACATGTTTTGTACAGTTGGAAAGGTGCACAAAATAACTATTTTGAACAAAATAACTATTTTGAAAAGATATATTCATTTAAATCGAGAAATTGTAAAAGCGATTTCACGAGAAATAGGGCATCAAACTACCAACCAATGACCCATTGCAAAAGTGCAGCCACAATCTGACGAGGGGTATTTCACATATCCCGAAGTTACTACCTCTACGATTTGCGCGGTCGAATCCCGAGCACAACATACATTTCCGAACACATGAGAAACAAGGCTCTTAGCACAGGATTTTGAACACACGTTAGGCCAATCCAAGGCCTCTTGAAAATGGGTCGCGCTCTGAGCCGAGGAATGATCCTACACGGACCGGTCTACTTGGCACGACAGTACACCTTTAAATAGCAAGGATATTTAATGTCAGAAGACACACATTCCAAGACTGTACTGATTGGACAAACCTGCTCGTTTAACATTGTACTGCTCAATAGTCATAGTCTTATTTTTTTACGGCATCCTATATTGTTTTGACCTTTAGTTTCAATCTTGTGTTCAGTGTTTGGATTATAATATAAATATATAGTTCGATTATATCACTTATATTTGAATTTGTCCTTTACTTGTCTTTTATTGGTCGAACGAAATCACGTAAATCATAATCCGAACTTCATCCCTACAAAAAAATGTGGGAAAATTTTCTATACATAGAATCTTAGCTTTGTAATTAGATTTGTACATGTAAAGTAAGTTTAATTTTTTTGGTTATTTAACTCTAAATTTACTTTTAATTTCTTATTATATTAAAACTTTTGGTTTTGATTAAAGCTGATTTTATTTAGTCTACTAAGAGATATTTGAAAATAATTATCAATTTAATCATTATCACCATCACAGTACTGAGATCGAGCTTGCGACCTTAGCTACTTTTCATCTAGCAAATTAATCGTTCTAAGCCAGGCCATAACAGGTTATCTGAAATTTGACAAATCTAGATCATCACAATGGTTGATTGTTTGTTATTATTAAATGTTTGCAAATGTTATTTAGTTTGAATCATGTCATATAAATCTTGTTAGGATACACTTCGAGTATATAATTATTTAAATTAATATAAACATGTAAAACGAAATATTAAGTATCTTGTTATACTTGACTCCTAACACGTCCAAGAAGACTCCGTGTTTGTAGAACTGGCACTAAATTGTCGCCCCCTTCAACTTCAGGAAATTCACTACAAGAAAATCAATATTTTTCGACTGAAATTTTGAGGAATTTTCTGAAAATTCCGTCGAATAATTGAATTTCGGACGGATTGTACTCATCGGAAATTCCGTCGGAAAAACGGCCGTTGCTATGGTTCTATACACCACACGTGCTGCGTCTCTATGGTTCTATACACCACACACATACGCGAACCAAGAAAATATTGATTGGCAATAACACAATATAATATCAAGAGATTAAATTGGAAGAAAGTTGCGGTTGGGCGGGGCCTTTTGGCGTGTGGGAGAGGTTTTGTGTTTGTAAAAGGTGGGAATTTAACTGTGTTAACCTTATTCCACAAGTCTTACATTCTTTATTGATTGATAATAGAGATTCCTTGATTCTATAGGTCTCCACAATCCCTTAACCTCTTTGGAAGACTATTTCTTTCCAAGAGATAACTCTTTCCTAATTTGTATTATCTTGTAAGATTCCATCTTGCAATTTAATTCAATTTGACTAAGTCCTAATTAATTTTCAATTTTACAATTAATTAATGGACCTAATCTATTAATTAAAAGACGGGCCTTACTTAATATATCAATTAAGTAGCCCATCACTTTAATTAATTTTATTTAATTAATTTAGACTTTAAATTCAATTAATTAAGATTAGCGATATTGTCAAAACATCAATTGTTGCTAGCAATATTCTTGAACTCCTTAAAATGCCCTTAAAAGTCAAATGTTTAAAAAAATATTCATTTAATCTTCTATTCCAATTCTTCCCGAGAAGGAGACAATTCATGTGATATCTCCTTGATTATCGATGATCAGCAAACCAATTAATCAAGACAATCAAATGATTTAATTATGGTGGAGATATAACATAACGATAAAATAAGCAAAAATAAATGGAACTGGAAAAGTTGGTTTCTTCTTCCCATTCTTTTTCCTTTGAACAAATGATTGAGATGGAGGTGGGATAGAATAACGAACTAATCAACAATATGCGATATGAGCGAAATAAATAATAGTAATATCGATCTAGAATAGGGCTTGTTAAAGTACTCAGGATGGTGCCACTCCAAGAATAGTACGATATAATTAAAGTAATATAATCACGAAAATCAAGAACAATGGAGAAAGATGTATTTGTATTAATAATCACAGTTGTCAATTCATAGTTCAACCCCCATTACAATCATATCTTATCGACCTGGCGAAGTCTCCGAATATTTAATGGGACATGCGTGTCTCCTACTTGTCTTAGGATACTACTAGGGCTAGGCTTACTAGGTTATTGTTTGTACCCAAAAAATCACCCTCGATTGATCGAGGAATATTAGCTCGAGGATGGGACTACGAACGATGATGGGCCCATAATAAGGGCGGGCAGGTCACAGGCCCGATTCAAGGTCAGGCCCAAATCACAATTATGTTAGGAGTTAACTAAGCATCAGTAGAAGTTAACAGATAGCTGAATCAATTAAATCCATGGGCCAGCCCGAATTGGCCCATGAGGCCATCTCAGCCAAAAGCTGGATCAATTAATTAATTAAGTGGACGAACTAAATTAATTGAGCCAATGGTTAACATGATCAATTTAGTGGATTAATGGCCCAAACGCAAAGGCCCAATCGTGGACATTGGCCCAGTAGCGAATTAGGGCTACTTAATTGGATAAGAAGTTAAGCGAACAAAGCCACGTGAGTAGTGGGTTGGTGGAGTCCTAGACTAACAAACCTCCTTAGTTATCTCAAAAGTGGTTACAAAAGCTAACGAACTAGAGATAGACTAAAATTCAAATCAAAACTGCCAACTAAGTTGAGAGTTGAACGTGGGAAGAAGGACAAAGAGAATAACAACTGCCAAAGTGGTGGAATTAGTGGAGGAAGTGGAAGACAGCATCAGCCGATCAGTTTCCGGCAAACAACTATAAATACAAAGGGGCTGCCATATTGACAGACACAACTCAATCAATCAACAAATCAGTCTACACTGAAATTGGCTCAACGCCTCTCCGGAAGTCCAGCACACGCTGCTTCTACCGTCAGTCAGCACCGCCAATTCCTTGACATCAATCGTCAATCCTCAGCAACCAGCAGGACATGGCCGCCTGAAGTCTAGCACCGCCGCTCAAAGTAAGCCGCAAAGCTGCTTCTGCCGTCAGCAAAGCTGTCTCGAGCGAAACCATTCGATATCAAGCAAAATAGCACACTGCAACGTCATGTAAGTGCCCACGTAATTACATGGCAACCTCGTCAAGTAGCCATCTGCTTGATGAGTCCGCTGTCAAGTAGCCATCTGCTTGATAGCAATCGGTTGAGTAGCCATCTGCTCAATCGATGCCCTTTCCAGTGGCCACCCGCTGGTCAGGAGCCCGATTGGTAGCCATCTGCCCAGGTTGGGCGATCCGCTGATGGTGGTTACTCGCCGTCAGTGTTACTTTATGTCAACCAGTTCGCATCAAGTCACATATCAACTCATTTGGCGGGTTTGCCTGCCAATCAAGGAGTAATTTTCAAGACTTAAAAGGATCATCAACTCGTTTGGCAAACATATGTCAACACAGGAGACTAATTTATCGTTTTGCATGCTTTGTAATATTTGTAAATCGGGGAACTCATTGTAGGCTAAGACTCATATGTTTCTTTTACAATTCAATTAATATAAGTATTTGGCCCATATCTCTTGATTTTATTAAAGCATGTTTTACGTCAAGTGATTTTCATTGAGGCATGATCAATATGTTAGTCAAGCTGATATAAATTAAACTGATTGATTATCAACTCAATCATTGATTTGTAAATTCGTTGATGTACTGAGTAAGCCATCGATTGGCTATGAAACTTTGGCATATCAGGAAGGTTATCATAAATTATTTAAGTCCTGCGGCCAGGCAGGCATGGAAAAGAATCAGGGGTAGTGTTTGCCTACTCCGCCGCAATCGATTGATTAGAAGTCAGCCTTATCAGGACATTTCGTTATATTTTACATTGATATCAATATGTCCAATTTTTAAACCGTTATGTTTGCACGCACAAACATTGGCACGCCCGCACTTATTTTACACCATATCGAGTCATTTGCACGTCGAGGCAAGCCATGCAAATTTTATAGCAAACAGTTATAAATAGGAGATTCTTCATTGTAATGGGGGTTGAACTCTGAATTGACAACTGTGATTATTAATGCAAATACATCTTTCTCCATTGTTCTTGATTTTCGTGATTATATTACTTTAATTATATCGTCCTATTCTTGGAGTGGCACCATCATGAGTACTTTAACCAAGCCCTATTCTAGATCGATATTACTATTATTTATTTCGCTCGTATCGCATATTGTTGATTAGTTCGTTATTCTATCCCACCTCCATCTCAATCATTTGTTCAAAGGAAAAAGAATGGGAAGAAGAAACCAACTTTTCCAGTTCCATTTATTTTTGCTTATTTTATCTCCACCATAATTAAATCATTTGATTGTCTTGATTAATTGGTTTGCTGATCATAGATAATCAAGGAGATATCACATGAATTGTCTCCTTCTCGGGAAGAATTGGAATAGAAGATTAAATGAATATTTTTTTAAACATTTGACTTTTAAGGAGTTCAAGAATATTGCTAGCAACAATTGATGTTTTTGTGTGTGTGTTAGGGCTAGGGTTTTGAGGTCTTGAACTCCTTATATAGATAAGGAGTCTTGACCTAGATGTGATCTAATCCAAGTAGGAAACTTAAAGCACATTTGCTTATGGCCTTTATTTGTTTCCTAATGGACATAGATCACCCTTTAATTAACGAGCTTATAAATTGCTCCGATTAATTGAACACCTTCAATTAACCACTCAAGAATTATTCTTATTATTAATTCATGAGTACCCATACCTCATGGTCGATGTCTACCCACAAGCCCATGAAGCCCAACTTCAGGTGAATTGATCTCAGTGAACCTCACCTCTTATAAGTACTATGTACATATGGTCCCTCTATCGACTAATTTCTCGATCGAGACCTAGGGGTGTGTGAATTGATCGGCACCTCTAATAATCTCGATAACTATACTTTCTAATTTTGGATAATAATTCCAGTGTGACTGCTAAATTTGGAAACCCCTTTCCAAATATGTTACCACTTGTGGCCACAGGTTTCTCGGAATCTATTATCTAAGAACGTATAGAAAATTCTCTCAACATCCTACGTTGAGTCGGTAGATCCCAATTAGTGGTAACCATCCGCGTACATTATCATACGTACCCAATGTAGTCGCACAACGATCAAGCTAAGTGATCGGCTCCTAAATCAATGTACGTACTCATGTGCATCAAATTCGCCCTAGCACCTCAAGTCAAAAGGACTAAATCGTACACTGTTATAAGTCTTGAGAAACATCCCATCGCCGATGTACGTTATGCGCTTCCACAATAGGTTTCTCTATTCGGGTCGTTCGATGCGTTTGATCCCCTATCGAACCACCTACTCATATGCACTAGCATCAAATGTCTTGCTCATGAAACGCTACAAATTCACTCCACGTGAATCATGCATACTCGTACAAGACTTTGCGATTCCTTCAATATCCTGTCTCGTTCGAAATCTATGACTTAAAACGTGTTTTAAGATCACGACCTTAGAGAATGTTTCATGATTGCACTCACACTGAAGTGAATTGTCCCATAGTCTATTGTGATCTAAGAATTTCATTCAGTCGCTTAAGTAATTCGCGAGAGACGAAGTTGGCCATTGTTTGATGTACATACTATAAACAAACGAACGTATTAATTCATTTATACCAAATAAAATTTATTTCATGGTAATTCTAATACAAGCTACATATATTGGCTTGCAGGGCACTATCCTTTCACCAAGGGTATGCTTTAGCAGCCATTTGGGCTATCCTAAGAGAGCAATTATTGTTATTTTGCAGCATAAAAGATTATGGGGCAAATTTGCACTTTGCCCCCTAAATTTTTGGGAAAGTGCATTTTTGCCCTAAAATAAAAATAAATGTGCGATCAAACCTATGATTTTTAAGATTTTTTCTAAAACAGTAATAAGATGATTTTTATCTTCTTAATCATTTTCAAGTTCTATTTTGGCACACGAAAAATTTAATCATACGTTTAAACTTAAAGAAATACTAAATTTCATTAAAAATAAAATGTATCACACAAAATCGGATTAAAATTCAATAACTTCATTTTCAAAATATTTAAAATTTATTGAGCGTTACAAGTTCGGTCTTATTTACTCACCCGGTCGATTTGTTCGGATCCGATCATGCTCTCACATGTGCAGACGTAACTTACATTCCCGCATAAAAACCTAAGTAATTGACAAATAAAATTGTGAAAAACTTGATAGTATGTTCCATGCATGGTATCAATTTGACCATGATTTCACCACACAACTTTAACGAATTCAGAAATCCATACCCAAACCCCAACTTTCAAGCCCAATTGATGCAGGGTAAATACATGATTTCTGGATTCGGTATGTTTTCTCCTGCTGTAATTTTAGGACATTTACTCGTGATTTTGGAAAATTTTTTATTTGGCGTGCAAAAATAGTCTTTTATGTTTTCTTTAATTGCAAATTTAAGATATTTACCGCTAAGGATCTTCTGTCCCGTTTAGTGTGTACCACTTAGTGTCCAATCCATAATAAATTGATATGTGTCAACTACATTTAATGTGCATTATACATGATCTTCATTTTTAAACCAACCCATGTCTCCATCTCCATCTCCATCTCCATCTCCATTTCCATTCTCCATTTCTTTCCTAATAATCTTATCACATATCTATGGAATCTTTAAACATCATCCATCTTATCATATATTGCAATTAAAACATCATAAATTAGAGATATCTAAAACTTCTATCTTAAGCAGTACCATTCAAAAATCTTATTGTGTAACTTTTTGCAAATTGATTTTCTATCTTATTATTTCAATTAAAATTCCTTCTCCTTGTTTAAAAATTTAGAATATGAATTAATGTGTATCTGAATGCGAATTGGTTTTTTATATTAAATCCCCCTTTCTGACTAAAATTTTACTATATGAATTAATTTATGTTATTTGAAGAAATCAGTAAATGTAAGATCTTAAAATTCATTTAGATTTGTGCCTTTAAAATTTGAAACAAAACAATCTAACGCAATAATTGTGGTTATAACAATGGAAATCATTTGTTTAATTATGTTCGAAATAGAAATGTGAATAAGATGGGTAAAAAAACAAATTAATTGGATTTGAATGGAAACGATGAAGAAGATGGGTGAAAATAATCCTATTTAATTGCACATTAATTAATTTGACATATATCAATTTATTATGAATGAGACCCTAAGTGGTACACACTAATGAGACAGGAGATCCTTAGCGGATATTTACCCGTTTGGTATATTTTCGAAAAAACTCGTCAATGATATGTGCGTGTCTCACATGACTAAATAAGTGCTTACTTACGTGTAATCCTACAGAGCATGCCAGCGAAGCTACGGTTAAAGCTTAATAGACGAAATTGCACTGTTTGCGAGTTGCGGCGTGACATGCCGTAACTAAGTTGCCTAAATAATTTGTTTATTAACAAACAAAGAACAAAATCTCAAGAAATCATTTATTTTTTCAAATGTCATTAATTGTAGGGCAAGCAATTAAACCCATAACTCCATTTGTCCAAACCCAGTATTTTGGGTTTCATCGCATGTATGATTAGTCGCCACGAGTCACTTTCTTTGTATTACCAATACCTATCAAAAATTAATTAACCTATTGAACTAAAACTTTTGTTCAGTACATATATATACATATACATATACACCATACATCTTCAAATTTCAGAAATAAGATTCCACTTGGAGTCTTGCAACCCCCATCCACACCGGCCACCCCTACCGAAAAAGAATAAGATAAAAGAACCACACAAGCACGAAGAAAAAGAAGAGATTAAGCATGGGTTTTATAGACCATATTTCAGACATTTGTGCAATAACAAGCACAAGAAAGAGCAAACGAAAGCCAATGCAGGTAATAATGTTAACCATACAACTCCAGACACAATTAATTTATAACACTAATGGAACTTTTTGCGTTGCATGTATTTTTCTAATAATACTTAATTATGCTGTGTATCTACTATCTACATTATGCTAGTGATATGAAAAATTTCAGCCTAAACTAGATTAGTCATGTCGAATAAACTAACACTATCACAAATCAAGCATAGTTATATATGTTATGATATTCTCCGGGAAAAAGAAAAAAAAATTATTTAAAAGGTATTTCCAAATTCGAAACGGATCAATAGATTCTTCGAATCGATGCTCTTTGGGCCCACAAAAGTAGGAAATTAATAAATAATCCAGAAAATAACCCGTCGGAACCAAAATGAAAGTTTAAAAAAAAATCGATAAAAATGGAGGAGCAACACGAGAACTTCCCTGGGGGTCACTCATCCTAGTCATACTCTTGCCCAAGCACGCTTAACTTCGGAGTTCTTATGGGATCCGGTGCATTAGTGCTGGTATGATCGCACCATAAGTTAATGCGCACTTTAATTATTTAAAAGGAATCACCAAATTTGAAACGGACCAATAAATACCACGAATCGATGCTCTTTGAGCCCACAAAAGTAAGAAATTAATAAATAATCCAGAAAATAACCCGTCGGTAATATGAAAGTTTAAAAGAAAAATCATAACTTATGACCGGTAGCAAATTTGCTCCATAAGTTTTTAGATTGACAATTTTACACCATAAATGAAAAATCTAAAGCAAATTTGGGACATCTTCGACCCAATTAAGAGAGTGATCGTGACTCTTGAACTTATGAAGGTGAATTGAATAATTTGGCCGTTATATTTTATTTTTATTTTTATAAAAAACAAAAGAAAAATATTTAATATGGTTCATGTACTGCAAACATGACCCACGCAAAATCTAGTTCTGGGACAAAAACTTTATATTTTATTGTTCTTCCTAATCGTGATTTTCGGACAACTTAATATTTTTTCTTGCTCTTCTAATCGCGATTTTGAGATTTTTTTTTTGTTCTTCCTAATCGCGATTTTGAAGCCAAAATTAAAAGAAAAAATATTTTTCTTGTCCAAACTAATTGTGATTTTGGAAAAAAGAAATTTAAGATAAAAAATTTCCCCTTCTTAATCGTGATTTTGGGACAATTTTTTTCTACTCTTCCTAATAGTGATTTTGGAACAAAAATTAAGAAAAAGAATTTGGTACCAAAATCCTTATTGCGATTTTGGAACATGTTTTTTTTAAAAAAATGTATTTTTTTTTTCAAAAAACAATTAGGAAAAAGAATCCAAAATTGCAATAGGAAACTTCCCAAAAGAAAAAAATTAGATTTTGATTGGGTCGTAGGCCACGAACATGACCAATATTTACTTTTTCTCTTTACACTAAATCACGGTAAAAAAAATCAATTGATATTTATAAGCCCGAGTGATGTATGTGCGATACCAAATGTCCGATCAGGTATGCTCTACTTCAAGAAGATGGATACCTGTAAGTCTGAGTTCTACAAAAAACTATGCGCTATCGGGGTGTCGGTAGAGCCTCTTCCGATGCTTAAGTCATGAATAAACTGTTATTGAAATTTAAGATAATTTACAGTAATAACGTTAGAGTTATGTATGTAATTGCACACTGGTTAAATTAAGTTATATCTTGGGGTATTTATACATGTGAAATAGATTTCAAATCTGGTAGAATCCTTTTGTGACAAGGAACTTTCCCTGCATCTAGATCTCCTGATTTTAGGAGTTGATATGCTTGTTGGTAGCAGTTTTCTTGTTTGCCTCGGTATTCCCTTAATAATAGGAATTTATTTATGGAACATGTTGGTGCCAAATTTATGAAGATTCTTATGATCTTCGCAGATCATGCTAATGGGTCGCATAGGACTCATATTTTATTGCTACATCACCGAGAGTGAAGCTCACTCTCTCAATTGGGTCAAAAAAATTTCAAATTTACTTCAGTTTCATGACACAGGAGGTGAAATTACCAACCCGAAAACTCATTGGGCAAACTTGTCAACGACCATAAATTATGTGACCAATTTTGCCTTTGTTTTTTTTTTTCAATTAAAGGAGGAGAGGGAATCCACATTTTATTTAACCCCAGAAAAAAACCAATTTTCTAGGGAATTGTATTTTTCATGTTAAACTTTTAAGAATTTTACTTTTGGTACCACAAGTAACCTTACTTTAAGGTTACGGTACCATAACTTTAAAAACATACACATCTGGTTCTATATGTTAACTGCCCTCGACACATTTGGTAATTTCGTCAATTTTTGTACCGAAATTCAATTTTAGCCGAAAAATTGATGGAAAATTTACAGAATTGGTCCTATAGATATAGATTTGTGCCAAACTTTGTCCCACATATTTTATGGCCGATAAATTTACCCCATAATTCACAAGTTTGAAGCATTTCAGTCCCAATTGCAAATATAATTAATTATAATTCCTATTTATAAATTTTATATATTATAATTATGAAATCTCGTACACTAATTAGATTTTATATATAATATATATAAACTAAATATCATTTGATATAAAATCCAAAAAAGAAAATATATCAATTAAATTTAAGAAAAAAAATCTTTTAAACTAAGAGAGTTTACATATAACACATATAAATTAAATAATATTTTATATAAAATTTAAAAATACATATAAATTAAAATTATTCAATTTTTTAAATTAAAAAAAATCTTTTAAACTAATTAGATAATAATATATACAAATTAAATAATATTTATTATAAAACCTGAAGAAAAGAATCTTTTTAAAATTATATAACTAATAATAATTATAATTATTAAATTTATTATAATTAAAAAAATTAGAAAAAAAATCCTAAATCAAATATTTAATTTATATATATTATATATAAAATCTTATTAGTTTAAAAGATTATTTTTCAAAATTAAAAAATTCTAATAAATTTAATTTATATTTTTTTAGATTTTATATAAAATATTATTTAGTTTATATATATAATCTAATTAGTTTATGAATTTAATAATAATAATATTATATAAAATTTATAAAACTCTTGAACTTTGGGGTAAATTTATCGGCCAGAAAATATGTGGGACAAACTTTGGCAGCAATCTATAACTATAAGACTAATTATAAAACAATTCATCAATTTTCCGTCCAAAATTGAATTTTTCATCCAAAAATTGATGGAAGTACCAAATGTGTCGAGGACAGTTAACATGTGGTACCAAATGTGTATGTTTTTAAAGTTATGGTACTGTAACCTTAAAGTAGGGTTACTTGTGGTACCAAAAGTGAAATTATCTCTTAGATATTTGGTACCAAACCAGCAAAAAATATACATTTGATACCAAAATTGAAGTACTTTTTTATGCTTAAAATTATGCTCCAAAACTTTTACTATAGCATGCTTATGTGCCCTATATCATGTCTAAAAATTATTTTGGCATTATTCCTTGTAGATTATGAGATATGATTTAATTTTGATTAATGTCCCGAAACTTTGTTAATTTTCTGCGGATTATATAATGTGTTTCATGAACTGAAACTTGTAGCATTAGAAAGCCCTCGTCAAGAGCTTTCCAGCAATATAAAGAACAAAAACTTTAGCCCTAAAAAATTGATGAAGAAAGAAAATGTGAAAAAAAAACCCCTCAATTTTGGTATTAAATGTATAATTTTGAAGATTTGATCTCAGATATCTAAAGTAGATAAGAGTTTGTCATGAAAAATGCAATTTCCTCGTATATTTACATAGTGAATCCTAGTACAACACCTTAACTAAATCTCCATGCATTCGCAGACGGTTGAAATCAAGGTGAAAATGGATTGTGATGGATGCGAAAGAAGAGTTAGAAATGCAGTTGCCTCCATGAAAGGTGTGGATGCAGACTATTATTTCATCATTTTATATTTATGGTTGTTTAATAATTCCCCTTTTTTTTCAATATATTAAACTTGCATTGATAGTTAAACAACCAATCTCTGACGTGCTTTATCGACACAAAGACAAGTCGAGTTCCAATTATTTAATTTTGTTTTTACTAAGGACTCGAACTCCAACTAAATGTCAAAGTATATGAAATTAAATTATAAAGAAAATGATTGATATTGTTTATCATCACATTTGATCTTTTGTCTAACGAGATTAGCTCAATCCAATTTATCAATCGAACTCAAAACAATATCTGAGTAATTTAATTTAATTTTCAACCTTATTTTTTAATTGTTTATAGTAATGTTCAGTTTGAGAAATACTTCATTTTTCATTACATTTTAAATTGAATATCCCCTCAGAAGGTTGGAAATTAATTAGAGTGTGGACCAAATAGACCATCAAAGTTTAGCAAAAACTAATCAATCTTGTATATTTCGATCTGTTGACAGTAAAGTATCAATTGTGATATGTTATTGTCCAGAAAATTTCACTTTTAATCATACTTATATCTACTTTAAGAAGGATATGAAATATAGTGACACTAAAAACTCCTACATAAATTTATTCATATAGTGACACTAAAAACTCCTACATAAATTTAATATTACACTAAGGGCCTGTTTGTTTGGCATTTTTCAAAATTATTTCGTGTTTGAGAAATGCCAAATAAACATGTTTTCTACTTTCTGAAATAAATTTTTCATCTCTCAATTTTTCTCAACAACTCTCTCAAAAGCCAAACAAACAACAATATTTTTTATCTCTAAACAAAACATATACAAATTGGGATAGTTTGTATCGGAGGATTCGACGGGATAGCTGGATCAGGAATCTACTGGATGGATGGGCTCTGCATATCAGCCCCTCCCGGGTTAGAGCGGGCTCCTGTACGATTCGATCGCTCATGCCCACCCTACTCCGTCTGATTGTTGCTGCTGTTTCTGGCCGAATCTTCAGGTCGATTCCCAGCCATAGTTGGTGCTTGAGAAGATTGGTTTCTTCCTGTCATTCTATTACTTTTCCTCGACTGATTCTTTGTGTTGACCATATCTCGGTATAGTATTTGACCTGGCCCAACGGTGGGTGCCAACTGATTTTACCGTAATTCGTGAATAGATAAAATCAATAAAATAAATATGATAATCAACGAATATGTAGAAAATACGCTTTTATTTAGTATCGTTGATTGAATTACAAAGATTTCAGGGCCTGGCCAAGCAACTAAGGATGGCGCAAGACAAATAATAAGCTATATGGATGGTTTATTGAGCTAGACAACCAATCTAAAATTATAAGTGTCTGTGTAGAAGGCCCAAAAGTCATTCTTCCAGTAATTAATCTCATATTTATAGGCTGACACGCGTCGCCCTAGTAGAATCCTTGGGCCCATCGGAGACTTCATAGAGCCCACATGCCATTCAACTGCGTAGGTCCGCCAAACATATCGTCCTGAACTGATAAGAGGTACTTCTGCTAGTCTAGGTTGATGAGTACAGAAGCCGATCGGGATTGAAATGTTCCAGGTTGATCTAGATCAAGTCGAATGATTCGATCTGGATGCATACAAAATAGCCCTCATCAAGTACGTAGAGCCAGAAAATTTGGCTACATGAACTTAACCACAAAGAAAGGCCTTAAAAGAAGCGAGGGTAAAAGACCAAAAGGTTCTTTCACTAATTCAATTAGCTGTGGATGATAGCATTTTCGAAAAATCGTTGAAGCCACCACTACTTTTAAAGCATGGAAAAGGAATTGAGAAAGTAAGAAGTTTCGCCTCCAAACTCTTCGAGGAGAATTCGAATCCCCACCGATGAAGGATTTTGAGGCAATCTTTGATTTGCGATATGGGTGGTGTGAATTGCTAATCAAATGAAATGAAACGGCGAAGAATTGAAAGATATTCGAGTTTTCGAAAAGATCCTTCAATCTTTAGACCAATAATTTGATCATATTGCAGTGGCAATCGAGGAGTAAAATGATATCGATGACATGACAATCGATGAACTTACCTAAAGATTACAAGTTCATGAAGAAAAGATCAAAGGATGAAATAAAGAGCCCGTCGAACAAGTTTGTAGGCTAAAACAAATATCGAACATGACATTGGTCGATATAAAAATAGAGGTCGTGGTAAACGTGATCGTAATAATGGTCGTGGACGCGGTAGAGGTCGTGGAGACCATCAGACCAATCAAAGTAACGAATCGAGCCAACAATTTTGGTCATCAAGAGGTCGAGGCAGAGATAGAGGCCGAGGAGGTTACTCTGATCGGCATAATAAGAAAGTTGTCAAATGTTATGATTGCAATCGATATGGAAACTTATTATATCATTGCCTCGATGAGCCTGTAGAAGAATAAAAGGCTCATTATGTTGAGGAAGGCAAGAAAGATATTGAAAGCTTTGCCATAGTGGAACATAAGACTTCGATAAAAAAAAAAGTAAATCTTTGTGGTACCTTGATACAGGTGCCAGTGTTGGTTGCTTTTTCAGCACAATCATCTCTTCCTTAAGCTTTGCAAACTCATTAACAACATCTGTGTTGTTTTTCATCATTTTCTCAAATGAACTAAATAGCTCATCTTCATTTTCAGAGAGAGTTACCTCAGTGTCAGAATCCTCTGATTCTTAGGCCATGAGACAGAGCAGTGCAGGTGTCTCTTCTTCAGTAGAGTCATCACTTGATGTCCCTGATTCTGAGTTAGACGAATAGATGGCTGCAATCTTTTCAGCTTCAGCCAACAACACTTTGCTTTTCTGGTGTCTCCTCTCTTTCCTCGCTTTCTTTTCCTCCTCAGTATACTTCTCAGCTTTAGGATATGTGCAGTCCTTGATGAAATGTCCCAATTTCCTGTAGTTATAGCACATCATTTTGGATTTATAATCATCCTTACTATCATGAGAATAAGAGGTAGGTTTAGAAGTAGAAGCATTGTTATATTTGTTCTTTATTTTTCTTTTATAGAACTTTTTGAACCCATTTAATAACAAGGCAACATCGCCAGCAGTGTACTCTTTTTTGTTGAGCACTGTGGTCTCATCAGATGAGTCCACTTCTCTTATCTTCCCAGCTGATCTTCTAGATCTTTCTGTAACGACCAGGGCAGCAGTGGGGCCAGAAGTTGAGGTCTCTTCTATACCCATTCTTGGCATTTTATACTTATACGCCTTGAGTACAGAAAACAGCTCCGTCAGTGAGATCTTCCCCAGATCCCTTGATTCTACCATAGCTGTGATCTTCATGTTGAACTTGGGTGGCAGCGCCTTTAAGACTTTAAGGGTGATCTCTTTATCAGTAAACGTCTTTCCCAACTTTAGCACGTTGTTCAACACCTTTGTAAACCTTGAATCCATCTGGTCAATGGTTTCTCCAGGTTTCATCTTGAAGTTCTGAAACTTCTCCAAGGCAACACTCATATTGTGTTCTTTGATTGAGTCATTCCCTTCGCTCATGTCACGGACCTTATCCCACATCTCCTTAGATGTTTTACAGTGTTTGACCTTGTCAAACCTTTCGTTGTCGAGGGCTTTGGTCATGATGAAAATTCCAACCTTGTCAAGATTTTTCAGCTTGATTTCCTCAGCTGTCATCGCTTCAGGTTCTTTGTCAACAACCTTATCTTGGCCATCAACTTTGATTGTTTTGGTGATTCTTATCAGACCTTGAGTTATGCACCTGTACCTATTATCATTGTAAGCAGCAAGGAAAATTTCCATGCGTATTTTCCAGTCCTCAAAGCTCATACCACCAATGTGGGGAACAAGGCTGATACAATCCATTTTTCAAAAAGTTTTTATTTTAAAAAAGATGCTCTTTTGAAAACCTTTGAAAAACACTCTAGGATCAAGCTCGTTGATCAGGCAAATGATTCAGATGAACCACCTGCTCTGATACCACTTGTTGGTCCCAAGTGGTCAGATGAGGTCTAGAGGGGGGGGGGGGGGGGGGGGGGGGGGGAATAGACCTCTAAAATTTTATCTTTAAAATTCTCTAACTTTTTTTGTCAGCAGACTAAGCTGATCAAGAATTGTAAGTAGACTAAGCTAATCTCACACAAAGCTTTGAACAGCAGAGTTGACCACTCTTTTGATTTTACTTAGCTGATTTTATCAAAATCAGAGTTTTAAATTTACTAACTTGCAGCGGATTTATCTAGTGTTTTTCACAAGTTGTTTTCTTAACTCAGAAAAGATTTTATCCCCAGTTTTTATAAACTCCTTTTAAAAACTTTTCAACAGTTAACTTACGTGTTTAAATATGCTCTTTTGAAATATGCAGAAAATAATGCACGTATAAACACACAGGATTTTTATAGTGGTTATATGGATAGAAATCCTTTAGTCCACTCTTCCAAGTCACTTAGATCTTGGTTTATACTATAAACACACAGTTTACAATATACAATGCTTGCGACAAACAACAAATGAAATGGCCACAAGTGCCCAATAGGAAATCACAAAGAAAACCTATCCTCTGAAGTAATATCACTCACTAAGATGGATATCTACTTCTCACAACAGTTTTCTCACAAAATCACTCAGATTTGTGTGTATATTTGTTTATCTCTCTTTTCTGCTTCGTTAACAAATGACTCGGCTGTTGAGTGTTCTGTTCTTGAGGTTGAGAGTTAGAAGAATTTTGCTTCGGATTTGCTCTCAGATGTGTTGTCTCTTCTTCTTCAACTCTTGAACTGAACTATTTATACTTGAGATTTGAAAATCTGCCCGTTGAGAGATCGACAGGTGTCCAAATCCTCGAGTACTAGTCCTTGTCTCCGAAACGGCTACCTACGACTGTTCACTGTACACTCTGCTGTACTTTCTGTCAGTTCGCATTAAATGCACCAAGCTGATACGAGGTTTCTCTTCAATCATTTGTCATAAATACCCTTCCTCTTCAGCATTTATTACTACAAGTGCATTTATTACCGTTGCAATAACTTATGATCCACTTCCACTCTGCTGATCGAAATCACTCGTCTGATGTACCCTCGGCTGATCCCAAATTGAATTTAACTGATTTGAGTCGGCTGAAAATCCACCAGTCTGATTCCTTTCTTCAGCAACAGATCAGTAGTCTTCTGGACCACATTTGACTCGTCTTAAGTAATTTATTCCTTTGTCAAATATCTTCTAAGGTTTGAACTAAGCTTCCATACTTAGCTGATGACTTTTGTAAATCATCAAAACCTCCCTTCACTTCTAAGTCTTCATCTTCATCCAACAGCCAGCAATCACATGTGTGGATAAAGACACATGTTTGTTGAGATCGATGAATCGACTAGATGGATCAAAAGTAGCCATAAAAGGAAAAGGAAAGATCCTTATCCGAATGAAGAACATAGGCCATAATTTCATCTCCGTTCTTGAGAAAAGAGATCGAAATCTCATTTTGAGAGACTCGAAAGGAATCCCGTTAGCTCGTGTGTCGATGGCTAACAATCGTAAGTTTTTGATGAACATCTGTCATGATGTGACGAAGTGTATGAAAGCTTGTGTCAAAGACCAATAGTGGTTATGGCATTTGAGGCTAGAACATCTTAATTTTGAATGATTAAAGATGTTATCGAAAAAGAATACGGTCAATAAATTGTTGTTGATTGACCATCCGGACCAGTTGTGTGAAGGTTGTTTAGTTGGCAAGCAACATCGACAAAGTTTCCCGAAGTCGATGTCAAGGGCCAAACAATCATTGGAATTGATCCACACTAACGTGTGTGGCCCCATCGAACCTATTTCGTTTGGAGAGAACATGTACTTTTTGACGTTTATTGACGATTACAAACGAAAAAACTGGTTGTAATTTTTGAATGAGAAATCAAAGGTATTTTATGTTTACAAAAATTTTAAAGCTTCGGTTGAGAAGCAAAGTAGATATCAGATCAAGGCGATGAGATCTAATCGAGTTGGTGAATTTACAATGAGGACATTCACGACATTTTGTGAAGAAAATGGTATCCACCGATTCCTTACCACCCCATACACACCTCAACAAAATGGAGTTGTTGAGAGAAAGAATCGTTCAATAACGAAGATCCTTATCCGAATGAAGATCGGATGCCATAATTTCATCTCCGATGTATATTATGTGCCAGGATTGGAGGCCAATCTTTGAGTGTTGGCCACTAACTTGAGAAAGGATATGATATCCATATGAAGGATAAAAGTCTCATTTTGAGAGACTCGAAAGGAATCCTGTTAGCTCGTGTGTCGATGGCTAACAATCGTATGTTCTTGATGAACATTGATCATGATGTGACGATGTGTCTGGAAGCTTGTGTCAAATACCAATCGTGGTTATGGCATTTGAGGCTAGGACATCTTAATTTCGAAGGGTTAAAGATGTTATCGAAAAAGAATATGGTAACTGAATTGTCGTCGATTGACCATCATGACAAGATGTGTAAAGGTTGTTTAGTTGGCAAGCAACATCGACAAAGTTTCCCCAAGTCGATGTCAAGATCCAAACAATGATTGGAATTGATCCACATTGATGTGTGTGGGCCCATCGAACCTATTTCATATGGAAAGAACATGTACTTTATGACGTTTATTGATGATTACAAATGAAAAACCCGGGTGTATTTTTGAAAAAGAAATCAAAGGTATTTTATTTTTTCAAAAAATTTGACTCTTAAGTTGAGAAGCAAAGTAGATATCAGATCAAGCCGATGAGATCTGATCGAGGGGGTGAATTTTCATCAAGTGCATTCACGACATTTTGTGAAGAAAATGGTGTCCACCGATCCCTTACCACCCCAAACACACCTCTGCAAAATGGAGTTGCTGAGAGAAAGAACCGTTCAATAATGAACATGGTTCGAAGCATGCTGAGTGGAAAAAATTTACCAAAGGAGTTGTGGATAAATGCCGTAGATTGTGTCGTTTATCTATTGAACAGATGTTAGATGTGGACAATTCAAAATAAAACATCTCAAGAAGCCTGGAACGGCTACAAGCAAACTATTACTCATTTAAAAGTGTTTGGAAGTATTGGACATATGCATGTTCCGGATAAACAACGAAAGAAATCAGATGGTAAAAGTAAAATGTATATCTTTTGTGGGATATAACCGATCATCGAAGTGTTAAAACTAGTATGATCCAGTCAACAACTGCATCAAGATAAGTCGTGATGTGATCTTTGATGAGAAGAGTTCATGGGATTGGACTGTTAATGAGAAGGAGCAGTATACATTCTTCCCCATTATTTTTGGTAAGCTTCCCAACGATGAGAGTTGAGCAACTAACTCCTCCGATGATGCCTCCATCGAACCAATCTTGTTTATCGAACCGATCTGGCCCATCGAGCCGATCTGGTCCATCGAGTGATAGTTCAAATGAAATTGGACCAAGAGGTACAATATCATTACAAGATATATATGATCTTAATCAGAATCATACATTATTTCTCTTGTTTGTTGATTGTGAGCCAATAATCTTTGATGAAGCATCAAAGAGTGTAAATTAGAAGATGGGTATGAATGAAGAGATCGATGTCATAAAAAATCGAACAATGGAGTTAGTCGACCTTCCGTCTGGCCATAAGCCCATCGGTGTGAAATGGGATTATAAATTGAACAAGAACCCCAAAGGAGAAGTTGAGAGACGCAAGGCTCTTTTTGTCAAAGGCTACAAACAAAGGGCTGGAATTGACTATGATGAAGTTTTCGCCCCTATTGCCCGATTAGAAACCATTCGCTTGCTAGTTTCATTGGCAGCTCAAAAGAAATGGAAGATTTTTCAGATGGACGTGAAATCTGCCTTCCTAAATGGATTTCTTGAAAAATATAATCCTTGAAGAATAAGTGTACATCGAACAATGTGAAGGAAATGTTTTTTGGTGAAAAGAGAACAAAATGCTTCGATTGAAGAAAGCACTATTTGGTCTTAAGCAGGTGCCAAGTACATGAATCAGCCGCATTGACGAATATTTTCAAAGAGAGGGATTTAAAAAGTATCCCCATGAGCATGCGCTCTATGTCAAAGTTGATGACAAGAGTATCTTGATTTTTTGTTTATACGTTGATGATTTGATATTTACAGGCAATAATATCAAGAAGTTTGACCAATTCAAGAAGGCAATGGCCAAGGAAATCGAAATGACTGACATTGGAGTGATGTCGTATTACCTCGTTATTGAAGTTCATCAAAGTGATGATGGGATTTTTATATCTCCAGAAAATTGTGCCAAGTAATTCTTGATGAAGTTCAGATGGATGGATGTAACTCAGTTTGCATCCTTGCTGAAGTCGGAGAGAAGTTGTTAAAATACATCGGAAGAGATCCAGTGGATCCAACTTTATTCAAAAGCTTGGTAGGAAGCTTAAGATACTTGACATGCACAAGGCCCGATATTCTCTATGCAGTTGGCTTAGTAAGCCGATACATGGAAGCTCTGATAGAGTACCATTTTAATGTTGCTAAGAGATTTCTCCGATACATCAAAGGAACCATCACTATGGTTAGTTTTATCCTTCATCGGGAGACATGAAGTTGATTGGGTACAATGAAAACTATTGGGTTGGAGACCTAGATGATCGAAATAGTACAAGTTGATTTGTATTCTACTTCGGTGAAACTGCATTCACGTGGTCATCGAAGAAGTAATTGATAGAGACGTTATCGACGTGGGAGGCCAAATATGTGGCGGTGACATCGAGTGTCAGTCATGCCATATGGCTAAGATATTTTCTCAACGAGCTTAACATCGGCCATGAAGAATCAATAGAGATTTATGTTAATAACAAATCATCAATCTCATTGGCAAAAAACCCAGCCTTCGATGATAGAAGCAAGCACATCGATTCGCGGTATCATTTCATAAGAGAGTACATTGCAAGGAGATAAGTTCACGTGAAGTTCATGAAATTAAAATACCAAGTTGTTGATATCTTTACAAAGCCACTTCGATGAGAAGTGTTCGAGAAGCTGAGGAGCTTGCACAGGATGAGAAGATCACGATTAAGGGGGCATGTTGGAATTTGAATTTTGCATTCAAACTAATCGTGGCCTCTAGCTAAAGATATTGAAGATATTATTATAATTTGACTAAGTCTTATCTTTTGATTTGAAAAGCTAGAGTTTAAGAGATTGGGATATCTCCCATTTGAATTTGAATTGTGAGTTTGTTACATGGAGATAGAACTTCTCCATCTATAAATAAGAGCCTTCCCACTCCACAATTCAATAGTAGAAAAACAACTTATGAAGAAAAGTTGTATGCAAAAATAAAGTATCTAGGCAGAGAAAAGTAGAGTAGAGTTAGAATTTTTTAAAAGTTATTTCATTTGTGTATTAATTGAAGTATTTATTCTTTCAAACTCCTTTTCTACGAGATTTCTTGTGTAGAATCTCTGGATTTTTTTATCCTCTCTGTATCGATCTGCATGTGTGGTTGCTTCATCGGTACTCTTCCCCACTCCCTGAAATGTGTGTTTGTTTTTTGGTAATTTTTAATTTATTCACATTCAACAATCCAAAGATCTAGAAAACCCCAATCCACCGCATCCTAACCATATCCAAGTCTTGCTGAAACTTACAAATTATATGGCATGGCGATCAAACTAAAAACCGCCCAGATTTTTCTAAATGCCAACTAGAGCATCTGCATCAACTGCACTACCTAACTAGATAGCTAGAATCATCTGATCTTCGAAATCCCAAAAACTTGATCCAATAAGTGCTCTCTTAAGTTCAATTATTTTAGTTCATTCCCATGTGCATTTGATGGCATAATGTGTACAATGGAAAAAAGGTTAAAGGATTGTCGTTTTGGCAACCATCACCTCATATCCTGATTGAAGAACCATTAGCAACCCGCCATCATAACCCCGATTCAAGAAACCCTTTTTACTACCGAATTCAACGGTAGGTGAGAGACGGAACCGTACCAAACTGATCTTCAAGAAAGAACATCTCAGGAAGCATTTTGCTTTCAACAGCGATCCTGAGCTGGTATGAATACGCCATGCATGACAGTTTTGCCAAAAGAGCCAAGTTAAACGCACCAGGAGTCAAGTTAGGCGACTAGGACATTATCGGTCATTTGTCTACCCAATATAAAAGCTTAACGATAATCAGAAATGATCAAGTTCATGATGAGCTTGAGTCTATTCACAATGGTTTTAGAGGCTATCTTATAAATCACGTTACAAAGGCTAGATGCGTGAAATTGTGAAACGAGTTCAGGTTTTTTACATTTTTCTATAAGAGCTATGTTCATGAAGTTAGTATCTTCATTAAAAATAGTGTTATTCAGAAAGTATAAGACACAACGAGTAACATCACTACTGATCAAATGCCAAAAATTACGATAAAAGATAGGGAAAAGTTATCAGGAACGGGTGATTTAAAGGGTGGATACAAGTTAAAGCTAAGTGTACTTCCTCTGCGGTGTAAGGTTGGAGAAGATGCTAGTTGTCTTTCTACAGTAACCGTAAGCCCCATCTCAACACCTTGTCTAGATTCGCCTCAAAGGATGATCGGAAGTGAATATATCCTTAAAATAGGAGGTGATCAGCCCCTCCATCTCCATATTGGTATAAACCAAAGAACCATCATTCTTTCGCAGCCCTTTTATTCGATTGTTTTGCTTTCAGATCGAAGCCTGTTAGTGAAAGAATCGTGTGTTTCGATCTCCTTTTTTTCATCCAAAGAGCTTTAGCTCTTTGTTTCCACAATTTCTCATCTTTATCCTTAACCTCCTCTAACTCTTTCATTAGCCTACATTCTAACTCCTTAGTCCCTTCAGTGATTACACTCCATTTTTAATTTGTGAATCTCTTCTAGAATATTTTCAACTCTCTTTCAAACACTACCAAAAGAAGATTGACTCCAACTCTCTATATTATGCTTACACGACTCAAGACTCAAATGAAAAACACCATTCCCACAAGTCCTCCACTACGCGCATAAACTCATTTAATTAAGCTTAATAGACTCGAACATAAACCTTTTCCTTTTTATTTTTCCAGTGTGAGTTGTTGGTCAAGACCCGAATCAAAATGGAGTGTGATCGGATCCACCGAATCTAAGGTGATGAACATTGAAAACATAAATTTATGTATCTAGTCATCGTTACCTCAAGCCCAATCGAGTATTTGAACTACCCCATACCTCCTCAGCCCTAGACAATTCCATGTAGACAATTCGAAATGAATGGCGGGGCTGCCCGACAGCCTCCACCTCAAAAAAAGTGAGATAAGTCCTTTTACCGGTTCTTCCATGAGCTCCCAGAATTTCCTCAACCTGATATGTACACATTTTTTTTTTGTTCTGGATAGAACATAATTTCCTCCTTTAATTTTCAATGGAAGAAGTCCAAAAGATGCAAAAGAATCATGTGTTTTCTTTTAAAAGTTTGGCACTGCAACTTTTCCTTCAATAAAATATTTTTTTTCATTTTTTTTCAGGTGCCAAATCAGTGAATGTAGATCGTAAGCAAAGCCGAGTAACAGTTACCGGTTATGTCGAGCCAAACAAGGTCTTAAACAAAGTACAGAGCACAGGAAAGAGAGCTGAATATTGGCCTTATGTTCAATACAATTTAACATATTACCCTTATGCCCCGCAAGCTTATGACAAGAAGGCACCGTCTGGCTATGTCAAAAACGTTTCTCAAGCATTTCCAACCCAAAATGGCCCTCTTGAAAAGTACTCCACCCTTTTTAGCGACGAAAATGTTAATGCATGTACACTAATGTGAGATTTGATAGGCATGATGCTCTTAAAGCGTGTATTTGACATTCTTTAATTGAAATAAATAAATTTTAAATTTATTTTTCATAAAATCATTTCGATTATGCATTTATTGCATAATATAAATATCAGAAAATTCCAAGTCTATTAAAGATGAGTGGATTTTAAAATAGCCTTTTGGAAAGACTAATTTTTAAAACTGACCTTCAATGGTTTTTCACTGTAGAGATGATATTTGCATTAGTACCCTTTACTTCTTTAATTTGCATTTTAATACCCTTTATTTTTATTTACAGTTTGTTACTTGGCTCTGATACCAAAAATTGGTTAGAGGCAGCGGATGTTTGTTTTTTAGTGAAATTTTTTCTTTTAATTAATAATTACATATCGTACATGAATCTTTGACTTCTTTTATCTTTTTTCGTATAATTTCTTCATTTATTTTATACATTTTAGTACTAATATATGCCGTTCTTAAATAATTTAATCTATTTTCGTAATATTTAATTAATTTTGATATTTCCTTACAATTTTCAGGTCTATTATTCATAATTTATATTTAAAAAATTTACTCAAATCTGATATTTCTTTTTCTAATCTTGTATATTCACTTTCTTCTTTTATATATTTTCTTGGTTTTTCTAATAATAATTGTTTTACATAAGGTTGTCTGAAAGAAACTGATTTTCTAATTTGATTACAAGTCTCTCCTAATGTAATTTCTTTTATAGGAAATTTATTTATTTGAGCTATTCCTTCAAATAATTTATCTAAATTGATGGATTCCTGATCTAAAAAATTTATACTATGATGACTATTTGCCAATGCATATTCGACCATATATGTTAGACTAAATGGTTGATCTCCTTCTTCCATTAATTCTTTAGGTGCAAATTTATATCCTAAATAAATACTATTATCTAAATTTTTTGTTGATAATGGAATTGCATATTTAATACCTAAATTAAATTTTAAAGTTTTATATGCTAAATTCCCTATTGTTATTCCTAGAAATGAATCTTTGGTTTCTTTAATTCTTCGGTCATAAGCTATTAAGGCTATTGGTGAATCAACTCCTTCTTTAAAAGTAGATTTAATTAATACTTGTATAGTAGCAATTTGTATATATCCTATTTTATCTCTATCTTCCTTATTACGAATTTTTTGTATCTTAGATGCTATTTGTTAACTGTCTATTAATGGGATTACAATAGTTCCTCTGGTACTTTTTAAATCTATAGGTATTTCTTAGGTAAATAATCCGTGATTGGTAACATTTTTTCTTTTTAATTTTTGAAATATTGATTTATTAAAATGTTGTCCTTCTTTTAGATCTAATTTTGCCTTTTTAGGTTTTTCTATTTTGTGTTCAATAATTGATTGGGCTGAATAGATTCCAAATGTTTCTTCTTGTTCTAATATTGTTGGTCCCAAGTGGTCAGATGAGGTCTAGAGGGTGGGGGGGGGGGGGGGGGGGGAATAGACCTCTAAAAATTTTACCTTTAAAATTCTCTAACTTTTTCTGTCAGCAGACTAAGCTGATCAAGATTCGTAAGTAGACTAAGGTGATCTCGCACAAAGCTTTGAACAACAGAGTTGACCACTCTTATGATTTTACTTAGCTGATTTTGAGAAAATCAGAGTTTTAAATAACTTACTTGCAACGGATTTGTCAAGTGTTTTTCACAAGTAGTTTTCTTAACTTAGAAAAGGTTTTATCCCCAGTTTTTGCAAACTCCTTTTAAAATCTTTTCAACAGTTAACTTAAGTGTTTAGTAAGCTTTTTGAAAATATGCAAGAAAATAATGTAAGTATAAACACCAGAATTTTTATTGTGGTTATATAGATAAAAATCCTTTAGTCCACTCTTCCAAGTCACTTAGATCTTGGGTTATACTATAATCACACAGATTACAATATACTTTGCTTGTGCCAAACAACAAATGAACTGGCCACAAGTTCGTTACAGGAAATCACTTAGAAGTCCTATACTACAAAGTTTTATCACTCACACAGATGGATAACAGCTTCTCACAACACGTTTCTACCAAAATCACTCATATTTATATGTATATTCTTTTATTTGTCTTTTCTGCTTTCGTCAACAAATGACTAAGCTGATGAGTGTTCTGTTCTTGAGTTTGAGACTTAGAAGAATTCTGCTTCGAAATTTGCTCTCAGTTGTGTTGTATATTCTTCTTCAACTCTTGAACTTGAAATATTTATACTTGAGGTTTGAAAATCTGCCCGTTGAGAGATCGACATGTGTCCAAATCCTCGAGTACTGGTCCTTGTTTCAGAAACGGCTAGCTGCGACTGAACACTATACACTCTGCTGTACTTTCTGTCAGGTCGCATTAAATGCACTCTGCTGATACGGGGTTTCTCTTCAATCATTTGTCTTTAATACCCTTTCCTTTCAGCATTTATTACTTCAGGTGCATTTATTACCGTTGCAATAACTTCTGATCACTTCCACTCTACTGATCCAATCCACTCGTCTGATGAAGAATCGGTTGATCCCAAACTGAACTCATCTGATTTGAGTCTACTGAAAATCCACCAGTTTGATTCCATTCTTCAGCAACAGATCAGTAGTCTTCTGGACCATATATTTGACTCGACTGAAGTATCTTCTTCCTTGGTCAAATAATTTTATGGTTTGAACTAAGCTTCCAATACTTAGCTATGACTTTTGGAAATCATCAAAACCTCCCTTCACTTCTAAGTCTTCATCTTCATCCAACAATTTTCCCCTTTTTAATGATGACAAAACTTCAGCTAAGTACCTATACCTAAAACTAAAGTCAAGTCCTCAAAAATTTCTGAGATAGAAATTATATGTTGGAAGCTTGACTTTATAGATTTTCAATAAGTATTACAGTGCCAGTTTACAAAGAAGAACTTAAAGTGAAATTACTAACAAAGTAAGCTGATATACAGATTTTCAATTTAAAAGCCTAGTCTAGAAGATCTAGTCTAGTCTTCAGCTTCTTCATCATCTTCCTCTTCTTCTTCTCCTTCTTCAACTTCATCTTCCTCTTCTTCTCCACTAGAAAACATCTCCATGTTCTTAGAGGCAGCTTTGATCTTCTTTCTGATGTCCTCTAATCTCTTGTATTTTCTGTCTGTATCTAGCTGTTCTTCAACAGAGTCTTTGGAAGCAGCCAACTCTTTGTCAGATTTGCTACATCATTGGGCTCTTCTTCAGCAACTTCTTCATCATCAGCTTTCTCTCAAGTACTTCATCTTCAGCAGGCTTTTCAACAGCAGTTCTTTGCTCTGGTACTTGAACAATTGCAGTGGCAACACTCTTTTTTGCTGACTCCTCTTCCCCCTTTTTGTCATCACCAGCCGGGTTAAGTTGATCAGGAGAGACGTTGACAGCAGCACACAACTTTCTGATGTTCTGATCCACAACTCGGAGTTGATTAGAGTGATGTTGTTGAGTAGCTTTCATTTCTCCAGCTTGGTCATTTAGATAATCAACATTCAACTGAAGTGTTGACATTTCATTTTGCGCTTTGTTGGTGATGGTTGTGAATTCTTGCATTAAGGCTATATTCTTCTCAATCTCAACTTCACCAACTTCCTTCATGACCTTTGCAATTCCTGCAATATCAGACTCATGTCTTTGAAGAGCAGTGTGCAGGTGATTTACATCAGCCTTCACATCTTCAACATTTCTGTTCATACTTAGGATACTCTGAGTCAGTGCTAAGGAATTGTATGGTGGCAGAGGAAAATTTTCTATGGCATTCGGCACAATTTTTGTAGTAGCCTCCTGCTTTAACATCAATTTGTTCCTCTTTTCCATTTCCTTCATGGCATTGTCGATCAGCAGCTGCATTGACTCCATCAGTGATGAATGAAGGTCAGCTGTAGGAATGGAGGTTGATGCTTCATCAGGTTCTTCCTGGTTAACAGGAGCTTCATGAAGAACTTGAGTTTCTTCAGCCTTCCACTCAAGAGCTGAAGGAATTTCTTCCTTAACAGCAGCAGGCAGTGGCTTGGATGTATCCAGGTTGATCTCCACAGCATGCTGGTCATTCTTTGGTTCTTCATCAGCTGGCTCATCAGCTATGTGAATGACATCAACACCATCAGTAGACACAATAGTCTTCTGATGAATCAAGTCAGCTGGGACAAATGTTGATGTAGACTGTTGGACACTCAGCTGTTCTTGAAATGTACTGATCTCTGAGCTAAAGGCAATTTGCTGTAAGCTTGGCAGACTAGGCATATCACTAGTAGTTCCTGGTTCATATCGTGATATTTGCACCCATTTCTCCAAGGTTGTGTAAACAGCAATCTTAACTGCACTATCAACTAGGTCATCAGTTGGACCTGGCTTATTTGGCAAGGAGTCCTTGATAGCAGTTGCCTCTCGTTTTACAATGGCTTTTGTAAAACCATGTAATCTGTCAAAACCAAAATATGAATCAAAGCTTTTGCAACTGAAGTAGTCTGCAGCCAACTTAGAACCCAACGTCCTTCATCAGCAAACTCTCTCCATGCTTGGATTTCAGCTTCAGATTTGTTCAATATGTATTCTCTCCATCTGTTGTACCTTATCTTCTCTGGGAGGAAAGCAGTTCTTGTTTGAAGCAGCTGATTTAGCCTCTCAAGCTCAGCTTCAAATTTTTCAAAGGCAGCAGAGTCACCTTTGACAATGTCAAGTGCTCTTCTGACTTCAAACTTCCTTTTTTTGATTGGTTTGGCTCTTGGTAGCACAAATTGCCCTTCCATGGGTTTTCCGATCACAGTGCCTCCTGACCTTCTAGGTCCATAGGCATCTTTCTTGCTCTCTTCCAAGGCCTTAGCCAAATCTTCTGCCTCTTTGTCATCAATCTCTGCATCAGTCAACTGTTTTGATATAACATCAACTTTGCTCAGCTCAATAGCTTTTTGGATTTCAGCTTCATCTCTCTTTCTTTGTTCAGCCTCTTCCCTCTTCTTCTTGTGATAAGCAGAGACTTTAGCTTTTCCAGTTCTTCTCTTTCTTTGAGATCTGGATTCAGTGACTGGTGCGGCAGCAGTTGGTTCAGGAGCAGTAGTTGCAATTGGTGCAACAACAATAGGTTCGAGGATTTGCACTTCAGGATCCTTTTGAGGTTAGATAACCTCAGCAGTTGGGGCAGAAGTAGTCTGTCCAGTCTGTTCAGCAGCTAACTCTTGAACAATAGACTTCTTCTCAGTTCCAACAGGCCTCTCTGCTGTTGGAGGAATTTCCCTTACTAACTCAGATAGCTTAGTAGGCGATTCGATGAAAGTCATCCTTTTCCTGACAGTGACTTTGTATGAGTCACTTTGGAGGTTGCAGTGTATTTTAGTGCGCTCCTTGTTCTGGCAGCAACATTCTCTAATGGCTTTTCAGCAGAAATGGTTCTGGAAGGAGAACCATAAGCCATGTCTTCAATTTCCTTTATTGTCTGATCTAAGATAGCATCAGCATCATTCTTATCAGCAGACGATTCTGTTCTGGCTTGAACAGATGCCTTAGGAGCGGTCACTTTGCTCCTCTTTGACTTAGCAGCAGGCTCCTTAGGCTCAGTAGCCTTCCTCTTAGATTGCCTCTTTTTTGGCATGGCAACATGCTCTTTTGATCTGACAGCCTTTACAGCTTCATAGTGAATTTCTTTGCCGTTTGTCATAGTACATCCCGAATTCATTAGCAGATGACTGAGAAATATTCTGTGAAGTGATTGACCACGCTCCTTGTGATCAGCAAGAATGTACCAAACATAACTTGCCCAGTTTACTTTAAGCCCATAGTAAACCGCAATCATCATGTGAAATCTTTTCATTGGTACATTGTCAAGGGAGAAAGTGCAGTTCTCCACAATCTTGGCAAGAAGGTCTGCCATTCTTTGAAACATCCTTAAGCTGGGTCTTCTTTATGTTTCCAGACAGGATTCCATTCGACTTCGCAGCTATATTCCAGAAGTCAGCCTCCAACGGCTCAGCTAGAGTAGAAAGTTCAGTTGAACCTTCAAGAGATAACCCATACTTTTCATTCAACACTTTGGGAGTCAGACAGATGTCTTTTCCCCCAACCTTGGCTTTGATTTCCAGATTTTCATAATCTGGCTTCCCATCTGATTTGTAAAACTCTAGAACCTCTGGTGTGAACACCATATCTTCATGAGCTTCCATGAAGTTAACCAGCGAAGCAGCTTTGAATTTCTCCAAAATATCTTTCATGAGTTGATTGCCCATTGCATAGTAGGTCTGGTAGTTGAAGAATCTACCCTCAGCGTTTGCGTCTTTGGAACTCATTGTTTTCTGAAAAAGATTAGAAAGAAAAGGACGAGAGAAATTTGCAGAAAATATGAATGCAAAGTGCTCTTTCGCTCTTGAAATTTTGAAGATGCGTAAAAGATCAGTCAGCTGATCAGATCTGGATTTATAAGGGTTGGTTTGATGTCGGTTTCCGTGATTCAAGCCAACCGTTAGATCAGTTACTGATAAAGTAAATCGTGTGAGCAAGATACGCGGATTTCAAAATTCATTAATTATGTGAGACTAGGCGGGAAAACGAAGCGTCACCAGTCTCTTATTTATAAAAGCGTGTTTTTCATAAAACGTTTTAAGTACAACACTGTTTATAAATTGACATAAGTAAACAGATGAGTAAAATAATACTTATCTGGCAGATGACTTGTCTGATACAATATATCACTAGTGAAAGACAATATCTAGTGATCTTCCTTTGCTGTTTGTCAATCCAGCAAGATAAATAATCTTCAAGTCTTCAAGAATTAAGAACAAATCTTCTGATTAAAACAACTTCAACTAACTGTCATTGAAGATTTCATCTTTAAAATATGAGTACCGCTAGTCTTACACGTTCCCCCTGAATTCAAGAATTCATCAGTCAACTAGTCTGTTGAGAGTCAGTCTTCTTGAAGGATAACACTTGTTGTTATCAGATTAGTCAGCTGATGAACCCAGTCTTCTGATAGGTTCCCTCTCAGATTATGAATCCAAATTTAACAAGCCTAGTTCCACTCTTAGAGTAGAAAATCTTGCATCACTCAATGGTTTGGTGAAAATGTCAGCGATCTGATTATCTGTATGAACATACTCAATAATAACATTTCCTTTTTCAACATGATCTCTGATGAAGTGATGTTTGATCTCAATATGCATAGTCCTGGAATGACTAGAAGTGTTCGAGTAAGTGAAATTGCACTTGTATTGTCACAGTAGATAGGTATTCCACTGATCTCGAGATTGTAATCTTCTAGTTGATGCTTCAACCAAAGTATCTGTGCACAACATGCTCCAGCAGCAATGTATTCAGCTTCAGCAGTAGATATGGATAGTGAAGTCTGTTTCTTACTCATCCATGAGATCAGACGACCGCCTAGAAATTGACAAGTACCTGTAGTACTCTTCCTATCAATCTTGCAGCCAGCAAGGTCAGAATCTGAATATCCAGTAACTTCAAATCCTGATTCCCTTGGATACCACAATTCCAATTCTTGAGTGCCTTTGAGATACCTTAATATCCTTTTAGCAGCTAAGAGATGAGATTCCTTAGGATTTCACTGAAATCTCTCACAAACCCCAACATAATACATAATGTCAGGTCTGCTAGCTGTTAGATATAACAGTGACCCAATTATGCCTCTATACTTGGTGATGTCAACTGATTATTGCCATCTTCATCTTTATCCAGACGAAGTGAGTAGACATAGGAACACTAACAGATAAGCTAGTTTCCATGCCAAATTTCTTGAACAGATCTTTTGTGTACTTTGCTTGATTAATAAAAATACGATCAGGTAGCTGTTTGACTTGTAATCCAAGAAAGTAATTTAGTTCTCCCATCATGCTCATTTCAAACTTGTTCTGCATCAGCTTAGAGAACTTTTCACACATCTGTTGGTTAGTTGAACCAAAAATAATATCGTCCACATATATTTGAACTAAGAATATATGATTATCCCATTCAATAGTGAACAAAGTCTTATCTACTTTACCTTTGCGAAATCCTTTAATTAAAAGAAAATCAGATAAAGTATCATACCATGCTCTTGGAGCCTGTTTCAGTCCATAAAGAGCTTCAAATCCCGGAGATTGTTCAACATAAACTTTATCTTGCAATTCTCCATTGAGAAAAGCAGACTTCACATCCATCTGATAGACAGTGAAGTTCTTGTGAGCAGCATAGGCTAAGAATAATCTGATCGCTTCAAGCCTTGCAACTGGTGCGAATGTCTCATCAAAATCAATGCCTTCTTCCTGGCAGTAACCTTTGGCAACTAGTCTTGCTTTATTTCTGGTAACAATACCATCTTTATTCATTTTATTCCTGAATACCCACTTAGTGCCAATTACCCTTTGATGAGTAGGTCTGGGAACTAAGTACCATACTTCATTCCTTTCAAATTAATTTAACTCTTCTTGCATTGCTTCAATCCAGTGAGAATCACTAAGAGCTTCATCAATTAACTTGGGCTCAATTTGTGAAAGAAAACTTACAAACATTGTTTCATTTGTAGTTGACCTTCTTGTTCTCACTCTATCCAATGGATCACCAATCACTAGTTCGGGTGGGTGATCTCTGAGCCATCTGAGATCAGGTTGCAAATCTGGATGTTGTCCTCTTGATTGATCATGCAACACTACTGTTGGAGTCTCAGTAGTAGTCTGTTGAACAGGCTCTGGTCTGTCAGCTGTTTGCAACTCCTCTGTTAGACAATCAGCAGACTGATTTTGAACAGCACTTGAGTTACCAGCTTGGTTTAGATTAGGTAGTAAGATGGGTACATACACTTCTTTTCTTTCCACACTCAGTTTCTGAAAATAGCAGATATTTCTGGATTAGCACTTTGATTCTTTTCAGAAGATTGGTTTGGTTCATCAAATACTACATGAATAGATTCTTCTACAAGTAAAGTTCTTTTGTTAAAGACTCTATAAGCTTTACTAATAGTAGAGTATCCTACAAAGACAGTTTCATCAGCTTTCTCTGCAAAAGCAGTAAGGTGATTTTTCCCATTATTCAAAACATAACATTTACAACAAAAAATCCTAAGATAATGTATATTAGGCTTTCTGTTGTTTCACAGTTCATAAGGTGTCTTGTTTTGATTCTTGTTGATCATGCATCTGTTCTGGGTGTAGCAGGCTGTATTTATGGCTTGTGCCCAGAATCTTTGAGGCAGTTTTGCTTCAGCTATCATTGTCCTGGTAGCTTCTTTTAGAGTTCTGTTTCTCCTTTCAGCAACTCCATTTTGTTGAGGGGTTCTGGCAGCAGAGTACTCATGGTTGATTCCTCTGGAGTTACAATACTCTTCAACAGTAGAGTTTGTAAATTCAGTCCCTCTATCTGATCTGATCTTCAATATTCTTTGACTCTTTTCATTCTGGATTAGTTCCATCAGATTGGTAAGATGTTCCTTGGTTTCATTTTTCTTTTTCATGAAAATCACCCAAGTAAATCTTGAATAATCATCCACAACAGCTAGGCAGTATTTCTTTCCACCATTGCTGATAGGATCAATAGGGCCAAACATATCCAGATGTAGGAGCTCCAAAATTCTGGTTGAAGATTGGTGCTTCTTGCTTTTGAAAGTGGACTTCACTTGTTTACCCTTCTGGCAGGCGTCACAAAGCTTATCTTTGTTCATGACTGTCTTTGGAATTCCTTCTACCAAATCATTCTGTATTAATCTGTTAATGGTCTTGAAATTCAAATGATTCATTCTTTTGTGCAAAAGCCAACTGATTTCACTTGGTGTAGAAGCCACCAAACAAACAGTAGAATTCCTGTCCACATAATTCCAGTCGACTACATAGATATTCCCCTGTCTTCTTCCAGATAAGATAACCTTCTTTGTTCCAATTTGTTCAACGTAGCACCTATTTGATGAGAAGATAACAGAAAATCCCTTGTCACAAAATTGACTTATGCTCAGCAGATTGTACTTCAGGCCATTAACATAAAAGACGTCAGATATCTCAATGTTTTCTTTGATCAGCTTTCCAACCGCAACAATCTTGCCTTCTTTGCTATCTCCAAAAGTGTTAGACCATTTACGGCAGCATCATCAGTCAGTTCATGTATGTCTCAACACATGTGCCTTGAACATCCACTGTCCAAGTACCATTTATTCTCTACTTTACTCCTACTCCTACTCCTAACCTACAAAACAAAAAAAAAATGTTTTAGGTACCCTTTATTGAGAGGGTCCTGGTGGATTAGTATCACCTTTGACAACCCAAGATGTTGAAGTTTAGGCTTCTTAGGCTTTTGAGTTTTAGCAAGAGCATGAGCAACTTTTTCTTCATCATAATTAGCAGGCATATTATGTTGATAATCATTATGATGTGGATAATGCTCATAAGCAGGGTAGGGTGCATGATAAGCAGGGTATGCATGCATTGGATGAACAGGATATGTAGCATAATAAGGTGGATAATGAGGTGCAACATAGTAAGATGAGTAAGCAGGTTGCACATAATAAGACTCATTTCCATACCAAGCATCATTATTATAATTTCTTTGCTTCTTAGGTTTGCTTTTTACTTGCTCTTTAACAGACGACTTAGTTTTACTAGTCTGATTGGTTTTACTCTTATCAACAGACTTCTTAGGACTACTCTGCTGTTTGGTCTTACCAGTCTGTTTTTCATTTTCAGGCTTTTTACCCTTTTTAGCCTTAGGAGATTTCTTCTCCTTTTTCTCTATCTCAAGTGAAGTAGATTTAGCAGTCTGAACATATAAAATAACAATACTGTTATCAGCAGATATAAACTTTTCAGTCTTGTTCAGTTCTAAATTCTCTTTTACTAAAGGTGTTCTTTGTTCATTAGGTTTGTCTACTGATGCAACAGATGACTTATCATGACTGGATATTATCTTTTCAAACTCCATGATTTTTCCTTTGTAAACTTCACATTCTGCTTTCAGAGATTCATACTCATGCGAAAGCTTTTTGTACTTAGCTGATTCTTGTTGTTTTTCAATATTAAGTTTCAGTTCAGTATTTTGCTTTTTCAGCACAGTCATCTATTCCTTAAGCTTTGCAAATTCATTAACAACATTTGTGTTGTTTTTCATCATTTGCTAAAATGAACTAAATAGCTCATTTTCATTTTCAGTGAGAGTTACCACATTGTCAGAATCCTTTGATTCTTTGGCCATGAGACAGAGCAGTGCGGGTGTCTCTTCTTCAGCTGAGTCATCATCTGATGTCCCCGATTCTGAATTAGACGAGTAGATGGCTGCTATCTTTTCAGCTTCAGCCAACAACACTTTGCTCTTCTGATGTCTCCTCTCTTTCCTAGCTTTCTTTTCCTCCTCGGTATACTTCTCTGCTTTAGGATATGAGCAGTCCTTAATGAAGTGTCCCAATTTCCTGCAATTATAGCACATTAGTTTGGATTTAAAGTCATCCTTACTATTATATGATGTAGAGGTAGGGTTAGAAGTAGAAGCATTGTTATATTTGTTCTTTATTTTTCTTTTATAGAACTTTTTGAACCCATTTAATAACAAAGCAACATCGCCAGCAGTGTACTCCTTTTTGTTGAGCAGCGTGGTCTCATCAGATGAGTCCACTTCTCTTATCTTCCTGGCTGATCACCTTGATCTTTCTACAGCAACCAGGGCAGCAGTGGGACTAGAAGTTGAGGTCTCTTCTATACCCATTCTTGGCAGTTTATACTCGTATGCCTTAAGTAAAGAAAACAGCTCTGTCAGAGAGATCTTCCCCAGATCCCTTGATTCTTCCATTGCTGTGATCTTCATGTTGAACTTTGGTGGTAGCGCCTTCAAAACTTTAACAGTGATCTCTTTATCCGTGAAGGTCTTTCCCAACTTCAGTACATTGTTCAACGCCTTTGTGAACCTTGAATCCATCTGGTCAATGGTTTCTCCAGGTTTCATCTTGAAGCTTTCTAACTTCTCCAGGGCCATGCTCAGATTATGTTCTTTGATGGATGAAAGGACAGTGCCCTGCAAGCCAATGTATTTTAGCTTGTATAATGACTATCATGTGATAAGGTTTCTCTAGTATAAATGAATTAATACGCTCGTTTGTTTATAGTATGTAAATCAAACAATGGCCAACTTCATCTCTCGCGAATCACTTAAGCGATTGGATGAAATCCTTAGATCACAATAGACTATGGGACGATTCACTTCAGTATGAGTGCAATCATGAAACAGTCTCTAAGGTCGTTATCTTAAAAACGTTCCAAGTCATAGATTCCTGTCGAGACGGGGTATCGAAGGAATCGTTAAGACTTGTACGAGTATGCATGATTCACATGGAGTGAATTTGTAGCGTTTCATGAGCAAGGCATTTGATGCCAGTGCATATGAGTAGGTGGTTCGATAGGGGATCGAACGCATCGAACGACCCGAACAGAGAAACCCATTGTGGAAGCGCATGACGCACATCGGCGATGGGATGTTTCTCAGGACTTATAATAGTGTACGATTTAGTCCTTTGACTTGAGGTGCTAGGGCAAATTCGGTGCACGTGAGTACGTACTTTGATTTAGGAGCCGATCACTTAGCCTGATCATTGTGCGACTACTTTGGGTACGTAGGATCGTGTACGCGAATGGTTAGCACTAATATGGGATCTACCGACTCAACGTAGTGCGTTGAGAGAATTTCCTATACGTTCTTAGATAATAGATTCCGAGAAACCCGTGGCCACGGTCGGTGACGGATTTGGAAAGGGGTTTCCAAATTTAGCAGTCACACTGGAATCATTATCCCGAATTAGAAAGTATAGTTATCGAGATAATTAGAGGTGCCGATCAATTCACACACCCTAGGTCTCGATCGGGAAATTAGTCGATGAAGGGACCGTATGTACATGACACTTATAAGAGGTGAGGTTCACTGAGATCAATTCACCTGAAGTTGGGCCTGATGGGCTTGTGGCTAGACATCGACCATGAGGTGTGGGTACTCATGAATTAATTGTAAGATTAATTCTTGAGTGGTTAATTGAAGGTGTTCAATTAATCGGAGCAATTTATAAGCTCGCAAATTAAATCACAAAAGTCGTGGGCCCACTGCCAATTGATGGTGAACCTAGAGGGTCACACACAATACAATTGGACTGCAACAAATCCTACAATTGGACTGAAGAATTAAAGTGTTAATTCTTGAAGAAGAAAACTAATTAATTAAAGAGTTAATTAATAAGAGAGGAATTAATTTAATTAATTAATTAAATGGGCTGAATTAATTAAAGGGGTTTAATTAATTAATTATGATCTAGGTCCATTAGGAAACAAATAAAGGCCACATCAAAATGGGCTTTTAGTTTCTTAGTTGGACTAGGCCACATTAGGTCAAGAATCCTTATCTATAAATAAGGAGTAGGAGACCAACAACCTAAGCCCTAGCTAACCCTAATAGCCTCCCCCCTCTTGGAGAAGAGGTGTGGCCGCCCCCTCTCCAATGGAAGAGAGAGGCCGCCCCCTCTCTTCCTCCAGATCTAGATCTGAATCTAGATCTGGTTTTCTTCGTTCTTCCATGTTTGATTACCCTTGAATCCTATTTCTGAGCCTGTGGATTCAAAGGGGTTGCTTTAATCCAATTGGTGTGGATACCGCTAGAGGCACAACACTTGGGGTGCTACTCTCGAACCAAATCCATCAGATCTAAAAGAAGACCGGAGAAAAACCACCACCTTGCCTGTGGTGAGGTAATTTCGAATTACACCCTTTTTATTTTGTAAATCGTTGCAAAATTGTATTCACCCTATTCGTATGAGCTAGTGAATAATCCTGTGATTTTGGGTGTTATGAAATTTTAAATTCCGCACTGTTGTATGACAATCATACCCCATGAAATCCCTACAATGGAGTCATTCCCTTCACCCATATCACGGACCTTATCCCACATCTCCTTAGATATCTTGCAGTGTTTGACCTTGTCAAATTTGTCGTTGTCGAGGGCTTTAGTCATGATGAAGATTCCAACCTTATCGAGATTTTTCAGTTTTATTTCCTCAACTATCATCTCTTCAGGTTCCTTGTCAACAACCACATCTTGGTCATCAACCTTGATTGTTTTGGTGATTCTGAAAGGACCTTGGGTTATGCACCTGTACATATGATCATTATAAGCAGCAAGGAAAATTTCCATGCATATTTTCCAGTCCTCAAAACTCATTCCGCCTGGGCTACATGGCTGATACAGTCCATTTTTCAAAAAGTTTTTCTTTTCAAAAAGATACTCTTTTGAAAACTTTTGAAAACCTTTGAAAAACACTCTAGGATCAAGCTCGTTGATAAGGCAAATGATTCAAATGAACCACCTGCTCTGATACCACTTGTTGGTCCCAAGTGGTCAAATGAGGTCTAGAGGGGGGGGGGGGGTGTGAATAGACCTCTAAAAATTTTACCTTTAAAATTCTCTATCAGCAGACTAAGCTGATCAAGATTCGTAAGTAGACTAAGCTGATATCGCACAAAGCTTTGAACAGCAGAGTTGACCACTCTTCTGATTTTACTTCCCTGATTTTGAGAAAATCAGAGTTTTAAATAACTTACTTGCAGCGGATTTGTCAAGTGTTTTTCACAAGTAGTTTTCTTAACTTAGAAAATGTTTTATCCCCAGTTTTTGCAAACTCCTTTTAAAATCTTTTCAACAGTTAACTTAAGTGTTTAGTATGTTTTTTGAAATTATGCAAGTATAAACACCAGAATTTTTATAGTGGTTATATGGATAAAAATCCTTTAGTCCACTCTTCCAAGTCAAATAGATCTTGGGTTATACCATAATCACGCAGATTACTATATAATCTGCTTGCGTCAAACAACAATTGAACTGGCCACAAGTTCATTACAGGAAATCACTTAGAAGTCCTATACTACAAAGCTTTATCACTCACACAGATGGATAACAGCTTCTCACAACACGTTTCTAACAAAATCACTCAGATTTATATGTATATTCTTTTATCTCTCTTTTCTGCTTTCGTCAACAAATGACTAAGCTAATGAGTGTTCTGTTCTTGAGTTTGAGACTTAGAAGAGTTATGCTTCGAAATTTGCTCTCAATTGTGTTGTATATTCTTCTTCAACTCTTGAACTTGAACTATTTATACGTAAGGTTTGAAAATCTGGCCGTTGAGAGATCGACAGGTGTCCAAATCCTCGAGTACTGGTCCTTGTTTTAGAAACGGCTACCTGCGATTGAACACTGTACACTTTGCTGTACTTTCTGTCAGGTCGCATTAAATGCACTCTGCTGATACGAGGTTTCTCTTCAATCATTCGTCTTTAATACCGTTTCCTTTAAGCATTTATTACTTCAGGTGCATTTATTACCGTTGCAATAACTTCTGATCACTTCCACTCTGCTGATCGAATCCACTCGTCTGATGAACACTCGGCTGATCCCAAACTGAACTCATCTGATTTGAGTCTGCTGAAAATCTACCAGTCTGATTCCATTCTTCAGCAACAGATCAGTAGTCTTTTGGACCATATATTTGACTCGACTGAAGTATCTTCTTCCTTGGTCAAATAATTTTAAGGTTAGAACTAAGCTTCCAATACTTAGCTGATGACTTTTGAAAATCATCAAAACCTCCCTTCACTTCTAAGTCTTCATCTTCATCCAACAAATATCTTAATATGTTAGTCCATTAAAGGTTTTTATTTATTTCGTAATATGGCAGCTTAATTCTAGAAGTTTCTATATTGTTTATTTTTATTTGTTTAGAATTTATTTGTTAACTTATATTTTCTAAAAAATCTGTTCCTAATAAAACATCTGTTCATATATTAGTTTCATCTATATAAATGGATAACTTAATGTTTAATTCTTCATGAAACATTAAAATTATGTTCCTAATAAAACATATGCTCTTATATTACTTTCAAAAGGATAACTTAAAGTTTAATTCTTCATGAAACATTAATTCTATGTAAGTTTGTTTACTACATTGTTTTGATCCATTTATAGTTTCTATGTCTATTATTGGTGCTTCGGCAATATTTGTTGTATATTTAAGATGAACATGTGAGAATGAAGCTCCTATCGATAAGAAGAGATACTATGTGTTCTCTATTAAGAACTCATAATATGTGGTACTGTAAATAATTATTCGTAGAGACTAAATCTAAATTTATAGAACTCGTCTTTTGCATAAATTTAAATATTTAGATAACACATAAATCATTTGTATAATACTAACATATTTAATATCTTTATCATTATCATACCGTTGATTTGTCTAAATATTAAAGCATGTCATACCTGAAAAATGGATTATTTTAATTGTTGCTTGCTGCTTTGCTTTGATGGATCTGTTGATTCTAGATAGTTTGGAACTGGTGAATGTTTTGATTGATGATTTCTTAGTTGTGTGTTGATAGGTTTTCCCTATTCAGAACTATAGAAGTTCAAGGAAAAGTTCTCGAGAGAGAAAATAAACAAACTTTTATTATGTTATTCAACTCTGATTAAAATTTACATAGGAGATACATATTTATAGGCGAACAGACTAAGTTCTGTCCACACAATACAAACCGTGTGAAGGGATAAGAGTCCCTACACATTTATTAAAAGAAAAGGACATAAAGTAAATATCTACATTATTGTGTCTCTGATCTACTGTTTATTCCCTTCATCAATATATATGGTGTCTAGTAACCCATAATAGAAAAATTTATAAACCATTAATGGGCTGGCTCCACTTGTAACGACTGCCTTTAAACTGTATGCTTTTATTGTTGGATAGAAGAACTTGTTTAGATCTTCCTCTTTCCAATTTTTAATCAAGCTTAGATGATATTGGAAATCATCAAAACTTAATGTCTTCATTTGAATGTGTCCCTGCTTGTTGGTACATGGGATAATTTTGATATTTTTCCCAATACTAGCCTTTTTGTTAATTCCTTTGCCGGTTCAATCGATACCTTTTTGAAAGATTTGATCTGATTTCATTGATTCCTTGTTTTCCTTGATTGCTTTCTTTGCTTCTTCCAAGGTTTTGTATGCTTTGTGAATAATTCATTTTTTGCTCACAATATGCATAGCTGCTTTATGCCATTCATAAAAAACGGCATTTTGCATTGATCAGTTAAAAATGACATAAAACATTTTTTGTCTGCTTGATGATTCTGAAGTAGTTTCTTCTTTAGAAATAGTTTCTTCCTTAGGTTTTTTGTCTGCTTCGTCGTTGTCCACCACACTTAGCTGGCTGAACTCTGATGCTTGGTATGTTGGGTCGATCATTTGAATTGCTTTTTCAATGCTTTGTAGCTCCAAATTTTTTGCTTCAATGTTTGCCTTAATTTGTTTGCATTGATTCTTCATTGTAGCAATTGCTCCGTCCATGATTCCTGAAAAGTGTGTATTATGTAGGTTTGAATTCTCTCATTCGTGTATCAACTATTATATTTTTGGTGCTTTTTATGTAACTGATTTTGGCTGGATATCTCGAAAGCTCTAACTTCCATCTAATTAATTGTCCTTGATTGTAATTGTCTGTTATGTTGTACTTGATAAATCTAGTTAGGTAGGTTGAATCTGTTCTTAATTCAAACTCTTTTGGTAATAGGTCAATTCTCCATTTTTTGAAAGTTTTTAGATAGGCCAAAGTTTCTTTTTCATTTATAGGGTATCTCTTTTCTGCTTCTGTAAAAGTTTCAAAAATATATCTACATAATGTGTTCTTTTGATTTATTAGACAATAAATCATTTATGTTGGACATAAATAAAGTATCCTCTAAATTTTCACCATTTAAATTTTTTGACTACTTCAATGCTTTATTTGTACATTCCTGATCAGTATGTTTCTTAAAAATCATATCTTCTTTTTTAATACATTTCATACATCCTGACCATATTTCATCTGAAGCATCTGTTTCAACTATTATAAAGTCATCGTTAGGTGGATTGTATAATCTAGGTAAATTTTTGGTTTCTTCCTTTTTTTTTCTACAATTTTACTATCTTCTTGTTCCCAAAACCATTGCTTTTTTTATACTAATCTTTTCTTTTCTTTTGAATTTTTTTTTAAATATCCTAATTCGGATATATAATTTAAACAATCAAGAAAACGTTGTAGCTGTTTTCTGTCTTCTAGTTTATTTGGAAACATATGTAATTTTCCTAAAACATGTTTTTGTAATTCAATTTTTCCATTTGATTTTATGGTAATTCCTCAAAAATCAATATCTTGTCTGCAAATTTGTGCTTTCTTCTTACTTAAAACCAATCCTTTTTCTTTACATCGCTTTAAAACATATAGAACTTTTTTCAAATGATCATCTTTGTTTGTATTACTAAATATTAATATATCGTCAATATACTAAACAAAAATCTTCAAGACCTTCAAGATTTTTGCTCATATATCATTGCAAAATACCCGGTACTTGCTTTAATCCAAATGGTAATACATTCCATTCATAATGCTTTTTTGGGGGACAAGTAAATGCAGTTAGTGGTTTTGTATCTTCATGTAGTCGTAGTTGGTAGTATCTAGATTTAGCGTCTAGGGAGCTAAACCATTTCATACCTCTAATTTTTTCTATAATGGCATCTCTTCTTGGTAATTTTTGTGCATCACGAATGGTTGCATCATCCATCTTTTTATAATTTATAACCATTCGTCTTTTACCCCGTTTTATTTCATTATGGTTTTCTACGTGAAAGGCTGGTGCAACGTGCCTGCTTTTACTGTCTCTTATAAATTTTTTATCCAATTATTTACAATCCTTCATATATTCTTCAATATCCCTTTTAGAATAAAGTATTCTATTCGGAACATTTACTTTTTGATTTTTATCTTTTAACTCTATTACTACTAACTCCTCATTAGTGTTTATTCAATATCTAGGGGATCTTCCGAACAAGTTTGTTCTAGCAAATTTTCTACTTCTCTTTTTTTCTGACTTTTACTACTTTCTTGTAGGTAAATAACGTATTTGTTAATAAATTCAGAATTTGAATTCTTATCCTAGAGACGTTGTCTATGATAGGGATCTTTATTATTTCTTCCCTTTGATTTAGTTTTTTAATATAAGGTGCTTTAATTTCTATTTCTTCTAACCACTGCGTAAATGGATAATAGAGTCTTAAAAAATTATTTCCTAATATTATGTCAAATCTTGATTCTTGACTGTATAGAGAAGTTATCATAAGATTGTATTTCTTCTTATTCTTACTTTCGATTTTTATTTGATTAAAATAACTTACTATATTAATTTTATGAGAACTTCCATCTGCAATCATTATTCTAATTTGTCGCTCTGTGTCTTTCCATAATAATCCTTTTACTTGTTTAGAGCGAAACTAATACTAGCTCCTGTGTCGATGTAGGCTGAATAATAATTTTCCTTTATTTTTATTTTTATAAATGTTGAGTTTTGATTTCTTCTATTCTGAGCCTGATGTTTCATATTAGCTTTCCGTTTGTAACATATAAAAATCTTCTAAATCTGATATATCTGATTCTATTGGTTCTAAATTCTTTAACTCTGCTATTTTTAATATTTCTCTTTTTTGATTATTTTTCTTTTTTGGACATTCATTTGCATAATGTCCTTCTTCTTTGCATAACCAACATCCACATTTTTTCTTTCCTTTTGGGCAATATTTTTTAGGTTGTTTTCTTTTGAAAAATCTTTTTGGTTTTCATTTCAAACATCTCTTTATACTTTTTAAATGGTTTCTTTTTCCACTTATACTTTTTGTATTTCTCATAATACTTCTTTGCTTTTTCACATCCGTATTGTTCTGGATGTCTGGATTGTTATTATATGGTTTAATTATTTTTATTTCATGTATTTCTGTACATTTTTCAACTATTTATTCTTTTCCTATTAAAATTGCTCCTCCTAAGGTATCAAACATATTTCCTTTCTCAATTCCTGCTTTAAATCTATCTAAACAAGATTTATTTATTGGATATGGTAATTTTGATAAGAATATCCTTTTCATTTGGTCTTGATCAGGTTGTTCTAACATGTAGTAATATTTAGAAAATTCGCAAACATAATTTTCGTATTCGCACATATTACATATTTTTATATTATCTAGATGCCATAGAGCCTTTTGCCTAATTCTTTCAGTTGCTTCTTTTCTATATTCATTTACATCTTGACCAACAAATTCTTTCCAAATCCTTCCTACAATTTTCCAGAAAAAATCTTCTGAATTTATAGATGCGTTTTTTAGATTTTCTTTTTCTAGAAGGGTATATTCTGATAAATTATTAAATATATTTCCTTTAGTTTTGTATAAAATTAAATTTCCAATTGTATCATTTGTAGCAGTTTTAAATGCTTCATCTTAATAGTAAACTAATTTGATTCGACCAATCCTGAATTATTGATTCAATACTTTTAACACTATTTATATCTAAAACTCCTTGAGTTACTTTTTTCATAGTGTGGTACATATTCATTTGGTATCTTTTTATACTTTCCATATCTATTTTGATAATAACCATTATTTTCTCTATTATTTTCAAAATGTATTCCTTCCCATTCATGTCATTTCCTATCATTTAGTTTTCTCTTTCTTAATTCGGGTTTTATATCTTGCATTTCTTCTTCTTTAGCTCCACTATATTCACCTTTTTCCATGTATGCTGGTATTGACTCATCTGATTCGTATCCAAAGATTACTTCTTCATTTTCTATTTTTCCTACAAACTCAATTTGTTCTTCTTTTTTCTCATCTTGTATTATTTTTAAATGATCTATCATTTTTCTAATTTCTTCTATTTGTTCCTCCATTATTTTAGTAAATTTCTGGGTGGTTGCAGTTCTCTAGATGAACTAAATGTTTAAACCTACTTGTTTATTAAAACTAAGTCTTTGTTATATTGTTTAATTTTTTTCAATTCGCAAATTAAATTTTTAATTTTTTCTTTAGTTATATTTTATTTTTCTTTGAATTCATCATTGAATTCGTCAAAAATATTATAAATATTTTCTTTTTTTTAATATTTTATTTATTATATTTAATTGTTCTTTTAAATCGGCTATTTCTTCAGTTTTTCCGGTTAATTGTTTTTGTAAATCGGCTACTTCTTTGGTTATTCCCATTGAAATAATTAATTATTGGTTTGTTTTTCTTTTTTAATTTTAGAGGGACTTCTTTTGTAAATAGGGTTCAGATTCAAATAGTGACCGGAGGTCATTTTTAGAATTTCAATTTGTTAAAAGGTCTTTTCTATGAATTACTCATTAAAGAGACTATGACTTAAGTACACATGTTACACAGGAGGATTAAAATTATATCTAATAGACTGAAAGGTCCGTAGTGAGATGAAGTTTGGATCTTTAACTAAACACTACTAATACGGCCCACATAATATTAACAATGTAGTAATCATAATCCGAATTACTGATGTAGAGACATCGAAGGTGGAGGTACTTTGTGTAATTCGATTATATAGGACCTGACCAAACATGATCTAGAATCATAAATAAGATACCGCTAATATTATGATTTTAGAACATGTCAAACGATGATCATATGCAAATTGATCTAAATCTCGAGTAGGCATAAACTCCTGTTTATGTTAACGAGTTCTTTTGAGTCATAGGTAATGGTCAATAATCATGTCGAGCCTAACACTTATATCTTGAAGATCCGTTGAGATAAATGACTGAGAATATATTCTACATATATAGAATCCAACCCTTCTTGTGGGAAGCTGGAATATTGATTCCCTTAAGTGTTAATTCTGGATTTGAACATTAAAGCTCTCAGATTTATTTATGAGTTCACAAATCAAACTGATCACTAGTGAATTAGTGGAACTAAAGGATAAAGAAGTAATTAGAGGGGCAAAATGGTAATTTCTCTAGCTCAAGTTACGAAGCAATTATTGGAGGATCAAATTCCATGTAGTGATTATATCAATGGACTCTCTTGATCTTTCGAGTAAAATAAATTGTAATGACAAGAGTGCAATTTCAAATCTTTAGGGGAGTCACTTGGAATTAATAAATCGAATAATTAAATTAAAGAGTTTGATAAATTATTCGATTTATTGGAGGTTGAAGTTGCATGTCCATAAGTCACCAACCACTGCTCCTAATAACCTATAGTTGAACTTAAGAAATTTGAACGAATTCATTCAATTTGCATATGTAAATAGTTTCCCAAAATAGAAAGTCTGAATTAATTAGATGATATTTAACTAATTAATTTAGATTTAATTAATTAGAAAATATCATGATTAATAAGATTAGATTTAATTATAGAATTGAATCTAATAGAAATTGAATACTAGATTCATGAAAAAGCAAAAATGGACATTTATGAAATTTCTAATAATAGAAATTCATTATTTATCATGTAAATATATATGATATATTTATGCAATACATGAAAGGGAAAATTATATATTTATTTTTGATTTAGCCAGATTTCGTCTTAAGGTTAATCTCAGTAAATTATTAAAAGAACAACTTTATATATTAGGGGTTTGGTTAAAGTACTCAGGATGGTGCAATTCAAGAGCAGTATGAAGTAATATAATCACGTAAGAATAAGTATGAGAGGAGAAATAGTTGTAGTTATTATTGATAGGTTAAAATCTGGATGCCCAATACAATGTAAGATTCACTATTTATAATGAATACCCTATCCTAACATAACTAGGAGTCCTGTTAGGCCTAGGAGTCCTGTTAGGCCTAGGAGTCCTGTTAGGCCTAGGAGTCCTGCATGGCTTAGGAGTACCGCGTGGCCCAGTAAACCTTCAGGATGGGTCTTCAGGTCGATTAGACACATTAAGGCAAGTCGAGCCGATCATGTAGCCTTCACAGGTCGGATCGATGATGAACTTCCTAGGAAAGCATCATACCATCATACGTGTAAAATAGCCCTCATCAGTACTCCCTCACTTCTCGAGCGTAATCATAGTTGGAGCTCGTAGAAGTAGATAAAGTCGCATCGTCAACCCTTTAATAGTTCATGAAGTATGCCTCGTTAAAAACCTAGTTCGGAAAAACCCTTTTTGGGATAAAAACCGAGCAAGGGAAAAAGAGTGCATATCCATCTGAACTTTTCAGGTAAAGCCACGTAGCTTGGTAACGTGTGTCAGACATCCGTAAAGTCTTTTCATGATTTTACTGGCGGGAAACTGAAGAGACGCGAAGGGTTGAACCGTCTTTTCACCATCCGTATATATAGTCGAAATAAGCGGGATCTTTTTACTTTTTACCCCCAAATATCTAGATCTTTTAGCAGAAAAAGTTTGAGTCGATAAACTTGCTACTTGTTTACTTCATCGAACATATCATTTCTAGAAACAATGGCCTCAACTTCGCAAAATCCCAATTCTTCCACCCAGAATGAAGAAAAACAAGTACCGCCTATCGTCGTCAACCCAAAAACTCTTTCTTCTGAGGAGGAAGTAGGAGACAGCGTGCAGGCCGAGGAAGTTAGAGACTATGAAGAGAAAGAAGTTGACAGTCTGGTGGTTGAGATAGTTCTTGAGGAGGAAATGGTTGCCAGAGCATCCAAAAATTCCAAAACTGCTCAACCTCAAATCTCTGCTCCCATTGAGTTTTTTCCTTCTCGACTGAAAGAGGAGCATTTACCTGCTTTGAAGAGGGAATATGGTCACTACCTCCCCTCGGATTTTGAAATAATTATTCCTTCCCCCGAGGAGAGAGTCAATACACCTCCGCCAACTGTCGAGCTTTTTATACTTCTCATTTCGAGCACATACTACATTTTCCGCTTTCTCTGATCCTTCATCAACTTCTAGAGACTTTCTTTGTCTCTTTAACCCAACTCGTCCCAAATGCCATAGCTTTCATAATGGCTTTTTCTATTTTGATGGTTGCAAAAGCTCTGCAACCCTCGTTTCGTAACTTTCTTCACTTTTTCCGACTCTCCATATCGACCTCCTCCAATAGAGGCTACTATTATGTTAGCCAAATACCTGGATTTGCTGTTTTAGAAAACGCCATTTCAAGTAACAGTATGGAATGGATGTCGAATTTCTTTTTCGTTAAGGCTCTGACCCTTCGGGTACTTGAGAACGGAGAGAGTGAAGAATTTACTTTTGACTGGGGTTATAACCCATCATGGGTGTATGGTGGTCGGAAGGTGATTGGCGAAATGGCTCCAGATGACCATTTTTCTTCAGAAGTGGTCGAGGAGATGAGATCGGATAAGTATCAATCAGCTTATTTGGTCGGAGAAATCTTCCTTCGGAAAGCTGGATTAAGCTCTCTGGATTTTCCCATACCATTGGACGATAGTTCCCTAAGTAAGATTTTATTAATAATTGTTTTATCCTTAATAAGGATCTCGCAATTTGTCATCTATTTAACGATATCGACCTTATATTAGAGCCTCCATGGTCGAGAAATGCCGTTATTCAGTGGTTGGAAAGACTGTCCTTTCTAACTCGAAGAAGTCAACGGGAAAAGTCCCCATAGAGCAGAGACAATCCAGAAAAAGGAGGAGAGATCAACACCAAGATCTAGAAGACAATGAGGAAGAGTCGTTCGAGAGCGCAGATCCTATTCGAGTAGCTCCTCCCCCAACTAATCAAACTTCTACAGAAATACCTTCGACTCGCCCAGGACGTGGCTTTCCACCCAAATTCCTTAGGGAAGAATATGGTATTCTGGGCTGTAAGACTTGGCTAGAACGGAATCCCACTTGTCCCGATGCTAAAAGAAAGACGCAATTCTATGACAAAGAAGGTGAGTACTTCACTCATGTTGGAGATACGAGCCATAAGGCTTCTGTGGTAGACATGATCGAGAGTCATCTTCAGGGAAAACGGGCGGCTGGATATTCCGAAAAGGATTCACTGACGACCGATGATAAGGAGAACGTCATTGATAAGTCAATTCGGCTTCTTCTGTCTTCGACCTTTGTCAAAGACGTGCAGCGGACTTTTGAGAAAAAACCTCTCGATCAGTTGGCAAGAGCCGCTCATGCCCATGAAGTGGTAATATATTATTATTCTATTCGCTCTTCAACAAATTTTAATTTCTGTTTATTTTCATTTTAGGGTTTTACGTCTTGTTATTTCCTTTTCGACATCAAAGTCTGTCCACAATAATAATAAAAGCTTTTGCTTAATATTCTCCATACATTGCAGTTTCGACGGTACAGTAGAATCCATTATCGATTAGCTCTACAAAGGTTAAAACCAATAGTTGTTATAAAACCTAAGTGAATCTAAAATCTTTGAGTAACACCGATTGGGTCGGTAGAAACTCATCGATCTCCATAAAACGATCTACAAAGATTAAAACCAATAGTTTGCATAAAATCTGAGAAAAATTAATCTTTGAGTAAAACCGATTGGGTCGGTAGAAACTCATCGATCTCCATAAAACGATCTACAAAGATTAAAACCGATAGTTGGTATAAAATCTAAGAAAAATTAATCTTTGAGTAAAATCGATTGGGTCGATAGAAACTCATCGATCTCCATAAAATGATCTACAAAGATTAAAACCAACAGTTGGTATAAAATCTAAGAAAAATTAATCTTTAAGTAAAATCGATTGGGTCGGTAGAAACCTAAATGAAATTGATCTTTGAAGTAAAACAGATCGGCTCGGTAAACTCATTGAACTTATAAAAACGACCTACTTGTATTTAATGCCAACAATTGAATTGGAACCCGAGTAGAATCGAATGCTTCTTCTAAAACCGATTGGATCGGTAAAAAATTTTATTAGGAAATTCGATCTCCGAAACTCAACCTTTGATTCACAAGTTATTGGATTACAATGTATTACTCGTAAAACAAAGTTTATTCATATTCCTGGAGCTGTTACAAATAGTATATATTGAAAACATACAAGATTTCCTACATTGATCAACGACAAGCCCTATTACATGCTAAAAAGGGGTCCTATCCAGTGAAGCTCGGTTGTCCGGTAGACTTGTAAAAAGCAATCTTACAAGCTCATCTTATCGACTGATGATATCTGGGTTTGAAGAGAGGCAGTATGAATTGCAGACTTCTGTCTTTGGTTATCATCATACGCCTTCCAGCATCCTTGTCACCAGCTGAGCCCGATCGATGAGGACAACCGCCTTTTAAGTTCCGAAACTTCGACCCCAACCTTGGAGAAGTTGGTGCTCATACTTCACCAGAGCTTCATGAGATCGAAATTCTTCTTCAGTCGATGGTGGTCAGCAGTCTCGATCACACTTTTTTATTTTAATGAACTGACCAGCTTTCTGCCGACCACGGAACTATTAGATCGGAATACCATTGTACCGACCTTTATCCATTTGCACATGATGGTCGGTATACAATAGGCATTCCGTACGATCCCCTTTTCTTGGGATCGGAGACTTCATGGTCTTTGAGAGGTCTCCATTTTCCGATTCCGCCCATACCAAGTCATAACTTTGAGCAATTTTCGAAAATTTCGAATTGGGTGGACGACCACCATTTTGAAAAAGAAAAAAGTCAATTTTATGAAGTTTTACCTGAGATAGAAAATAAGCAAAAGGTGAAATCCCTTTTATAGAAGGAACGGTAAAGATCCAAGGGTTGAGATGATATCCAATCAACGGTGGCAAAGACTTATCAGGACTTGCGTTACAATATCATAACTACCAGTCATAAATATAGGAACTGTATTAAATGCAGTAGATGAATGATCGATTACATATTAAATCTCAGATCGATGCTCGACCCAATAAAAATCATATTTGAAAATTTTACAAAGATCATATTACAGATTCTTGGTTCCTATCACACAAAGGCTCGAACATACAACAGGAATGGTTGATAGTTAAAAAGTACTTTCGATACAGGTCAAGAGAAGATAGATTATGTTCGACACCATCAAGTGACAGGCACTTCCGACCTTCAGATGGTTCGAGCAATCTCAGACCGAAGCCAGGAGTAATTTCGGAGGCTTCGAGATGTGGAAACGACCGTCCTTGCAAGGTTCGAAATATCGACCCCCTTAAAGAAACTGATGCTCATTCTTCACCAGATCCACCATAGGTCGAAACGATCTCACGCATGGTGTTCTCGCTCCATCAGAAACAAGTTGATTTATCTAAAGCAAGAATCCAGCTTTCCTCTAACCTTGAACTACACCATATAGCACAAACAATGATCGACCAACACCCAACTATAAGGGATGCTCGATCATTACCTCATATTCCTAGAGGTCTCACATTTCCAATTCCACCCATACCAAGTCGAAAACTCGTCCGTTATTAAAGACGTCAAATTATGGTGGTCGGCCGTGATAGTAAAAATAAACTTCCTTCCTTGACAATATCTTTTAGGAAATGAGGAAGGGGGTAGAGGCCTTTTTATAGGCAGAAGGATGAGAATCCAACGGCGATAATTAAGGATCTTTTCAACTGTTCAGATTATTTTCAAGGACAATGTATCGTTATAATTGGGAGAGACTTATGCTTACGTTGGATTTGTCTACGGTTGCTGATAAACGGTGGATAGCAGTATATAAAAAAAAATATATGACAAAGATCGACAATTAAGTTGAAGAAAGATTCTATAAATGTTTATTCATTTACAAAAGGATTGCTATATATGAACGAATGAATACAACAGAAAGGAGATTACGTTTATTACAAAAGTCTAACTAAATCTGTTACGGTAAACTACAATATACAGGTATATCGAATGATTCGTTCGACAGATGCTCCTCGAGATGATTGCGTCTCCATTCCGACCTACTTCTTATTTTTGAAATTTTGCTCCTACGTTTGATAAAGATCGGTGAATATACTTCACCAGACCTTTACGAAGTATCCTCCTTGGTCGAGGAAGACCTCTACAAACTCTTACAAAATATCCTCCTTGGTCGAAGAATATCCTGCTACAATATTACAAAGTATCCTCCTGGGTCGAAGAAGATAACCCAAAATGGAGAATACTTTCCTTTTCATGAGCTTTCTTTATTCTCAACAGCCTTTATTGAGGAAAGTTCCACCATGATCACGGCACCACAAAAATCCCATACCTCCCATAAGATGTCTATGTTTTACAGATGAAGACATGATTTTCATTTGTTTTAGGATTCTTTTTAAGCAACGAGGAGTTATTTATAGCTGGGAGAATTTACGATCTAACGGACAGAATATGAAACGTTCTACGGCTACGGTAATGGCGCATATATCTAAGCGACTTTTCCTCTCCCGAGAAAATAGTCAATCAAAACCTTTATCGAACTCTTGTTTCTTCCCTTTTCTCGATCTGAGATTGGGTAACTTCCTCCAGATTTTTGTTTAGCTGGAGTGTTGGTCCCAAAAGTGGTCAATGAGGTCTAGAGGGGGGGGGGGGGGGTGAATAGACCTCTGAAAACTTTAAAACTTTTTCTCTAACTTTTCAAATCAGCAGACTAAGCTGATCGAGATTTGTAAGACTACTAAGCTGATGCGCACAAAGCTTTATCAGCAGAGTTGACCACTCATCTGATTTTTACTCAGCTGATTTCAGATGTTAAATTAGAGTTTTAGAAACTAGTTGGCAGCGGATATTCAAAGTGTTTTTCACCAAGCTGTTCCTCTTTAAGTTTTCTCACTCAAAAGATTTTGTCCCCAGTTTTTACAACTCCTTTTAAAATCTTTTGGTTAAATCGTATGTTTGAGTTCTTTGATAAATATGCAAAGTATAGCAAACAGTAAATCAAACACACAGGATTTTTATAGTGGTTATATGGATAAAAATCCTTTAGTCCACTCTTCCAAGTCACACAGATCTTGGGTTATACTAGAAAACACAAAGTAATCAAGTATACAATGCTTGCGCTGATCAACAAATGAGAAGCCACAAGTGCGCTGTAAGAAATCACACAGAAATCCTACACTCCGAAGCTAGATCACTCACTTAGACGGATCTACACTCCTCACGCTATTTTCAGTACAGGAATCACTCATAAGGCCTATACTAAGAAGTTATATCACTTCACACGGATGGATATACACTCCTTCAATTCTCAGTTGAAAGTCACTAAGACAGACAACGCATGATCTCTGTTCTTCAACAAAAAGCTTCGTCAACAGATGACTTCGCTTAAGATCAGACGACTCAACTGATGGATCTCGCTCTTATGATATGTTCTTGAATTGTGCAAGCTCACTTTAGATCTTCAGTTATGTCTTCTATTTATACTCTCAGATTTTGAATTTCTGCCCGTTGAAGGTTGGCAGGAATCTACAGTCCTCGAGTTCTGGTCCTGACACATGGAACGGCTCCCTGCAACTGTTGCATTGTACACTCTGCTGTACGGATGTTTGCTTTATGTCAGTCGCATTTAATGCACTTAGCTCTTAGCCGTTGACAAGCTTACTGACCGTCTTTACTCTGCTGGTGGAAGTACTCTGCTGATGATCACTCTGCTGATCACTCGGCTGATGGCTTCTCGGCTGATTCAAGAATGAATACATCTATCTTGACTCGGCTGATAATACCCATCTGATATCCCACTCGGCTGATTCGGTCACTTAGCTTCCAGACCATGAGATAGGTTCCACTAAGCTGTTCAGTTCTTAGTTGATGACTTCCAGATTAGTCTTCTTGACTATTTCACCCTTTTTGTCATCTTCAAAACCTTCTCCAATATCAACCAACAATTTCCCCCTTTTTGATGATGACAAAACCTTCAACTAAGAACACATCTGAGTTTTTGATTTAGTCTTCATACTCTGAGATGGAAATTATTGCTCTGATACAACTTTAAAAAATACCACTTGCATGTGATGGTTCTTTTTCCCTTTCTGATCTTCTGCTTAAAGGGTTCTTAGTTGTATCCATCTTCCCCCTTTTTGTCATCAACACCAAACATTAGTTGCATCTTTTCTTCTCCTTTTATCCTTCCCCCCTTTTTAGGGTTTGTGATAACTTCTTTTTCATAAGATTGCAAGTTAGTATGCTGAAGACAGGTAGGTGAGTACTTGGCTGATTTAGGTAGTCTTCGTTGCTGTTTATCACTCCAGCTAGAAAATTTTCCCTAACTTCAAGAATTTATACCACTTGATACTATATGTGGTCTGATTCCACTTGTAGTCTGATACCACTTGTAACACCTTTTTCTCTGTAAGGGTGTAAATCAGATTAGTCAGCTGATATCACTTGTTGGTGTGATAGCACTTGCTGATACCACTTGGTGTAGTACATTCTTGAAAATTACTTTGAGTTCCAGTCAGCTGATAAGAAGCAGTCTTCTGATAGCTTCATTCTGACTTATTGACAACTTCATCTTTTATTTAGGAGTACCGCTAGTCGTACACGTTCCCCCTAAGTTCAAGAATTCGTGGTCAAGTAGTCTGATGAGAGTTTCTCTTCAAAGACACTCAGCCGTTGAATTTCAGTAAGCTGTTCTGGGTTAGTCTTCTGATAAGTTCCCCCTCAACTTATGAATCCAAAATCAACAAACCAATTTCTGTTGTCACATGGTTGACTGATACCACTTGAACGATTGGTGATACCACTTGTTGCAATCAGTTGTTGGTCTCTAATACCACTTGGTCTCTGAAACCACTTGTTAATCTTCAACTTTTCAACCTCTTGCGTTCCTTGAAATCTCCAGATATAGAGTCTACCTACTTGAATTATACCAATTGTTGATACCACTGATTTGATAACACTTGTTGGTACATGCTTGCTGGTAAGACCACTTGTTGAGCTTGATGAAATTTGCAAGGCAGTCAACTCATCTTTGTTATCTCACATGAGCTTCACCTACAAAACAGATGACTGTTTTTGGTACCCCTTATTCACTGGGTCCAGCATGGTTAGTACAAACATGTGATGATCTAGTGACTTATGTTTTATCATGATAGTACCACTTGTGATGATACCACTTGTTGGTTTTTCCACACTTGTTTGTCATGATTAAAACATAGCTCATAAGCAAGGTAAGATGCATGAAATATGTGATAAGCATGCATATTGAAATGAGGATGGCAATCAGTACAGTGAACATGATCAGCATGATAATATGAATAATCGTAGTGCATGTCATAATAATTATCATAAAGTGATTCAAATTCTTGCCAGATAATTCATTTTTGCCTCAATTTCTTACCTGAGTTTTCTAATAACTCTCCATAGATTAAGCAGACTCAATATTTTCAGTTTTACTCCTATCAGCAGCCTCGGCTGATGAGTTTACTAGTCTGATTAGTCTTAGGTAGCTTACTAGGTTTTCTAACCTATTGAGTTTCAGTAGACTTGTTCTCTTAAGCCTCTGATTTCTTTTTAGAGAATGATGCAATTACTTCTTTCAGGTTTATTTATATTTTCAAAACAAATTGCATACTCAGCTTTTAGAGTTTCATTCTCATGCTCAAGCTTTTTGGTAGTCAGCTGATTCTTAAGGTTTTTCAGCCTGAAGTTTCAGTGATCTGATTTGCTCTTTTCAGCAGAGTCATCTCTTCATTAAGCTTGGCAAATGCACAAACAGTATTTGAATTTGTAATTCAGCATTTATTCAATCGATTCAAATAGTGCATTACATTAATCAGTAGAAGTTACCCCAATTTTCAGAATCATCAAATTCTAGGGCAGTTAAGCATATGGTCTCGGGTACTTCTTCAACTTCTTTATCAGACGACTGAAGGTCTGAATAAGATGTGCAGGAGTTTATTAGCTTTGCTGCATCAGCTAACTTTGATTTGCTCTTACTAAGCTTTCTCTCCTTTTTGTCACGCTTCTCCTTTTCAGCAAGCTTCTCTGATGATGAGGTTGGATGGTCTTTGATTAAGAGCCCATACTCCTCTTCGTCACTGTCTCTAAGTTTTGCTTTGAAGGAATCCCTGTTTTCCTGAAAATGATCAGAAGAAGATGAAGTAGCATTTTTATATTTTAATTTCATTTTCTTCTTGTAGAACTTCTCAAAATCTTTCAACAGCAGGGCAACGTCGTCAGCAGTGTATCCTTTTTCTGAACTCAGCACAGTCTTCTGTTTTGACTTGTCTGCTGATTTTCTTGACTTGTCTGACGCGATAAGTGCAGCAGTAGGGTCTGAACTGGTTGACACTTCTAATCCCAATCTTGGCATATGATACTCATACGCTTTGAGAGATGAGAACAGTTCGGAAAGAGAAATCTTCTCTAAATCCCTTGATTCTTCCATGGCTGTCACCTTCATGTTGAATTTAGGTGGCAATGCCTTGAGAACCTTTGTTGTGATCTCCTTGTTCGAAAATTCTTTACCAAACCTTAGAACTTCATTCAGGGCTTTTGTAAATCTGGTATCCATTTGATCAATCGTTTCACCAGACTTCATTTTGAAATTTTCAAACTCCTCAAGAGCCACACTGAGCTTGTGTTCTTTGATAGCGTCGTTTCCTTCGCTTAGCCCGCAGACTTTATCCCACATCTCTTTGGCAGTTTTGAGATGCTTGATCTTTAGGAAATTTTCTTCGTCTACAGCTCTGAACATGATGAACTTCGCCTTTTTATCAAGATTTACCAGCTTGTTTTCTTTAGGAGCTCTTTGTCAACTATCTGATCTGGTTGACCAGCAACCTTCACAGTCTTCTGGAATCTGAATGGTCCTTTTGTAATACATGTAAGCATGTCTTCATTATAAGCAGCAAGAAAGATTTCCATTCTGATTTTCCAGTTTTCAAAGCTCATATGACCAATGTGAGGAACATGGTTTATGGCATCCATTTTTCAAAAAGTTTTGATTTTCAAAGTATGCTCTCTTTTTGAAAAATTTGAAAAAAAACACACTTTGGATAAAGCTTGTTGATCAGGCAGCTGATTCAAAATAAACCACCTACTCTGATGCTACTTGATGGTATCAGGTGAATTACCAGAGCAACCTGAAATACCAGAGCTACCTGCTCTGATACCACTTGTTGGTCCCAAAAGTGGTCAATGAGGTCTAGAGGGGGGGGGGGGGGGGGAATAGACCTCTGAAAACTTTAAAACTTTTTCTCTAACTTTTCAAATCAGCAGACTAAGCTGATCGAGATTTGTAAGACTACTAAGCTGATGCGCACAAAGCTTTATCAGCAGAGTTGACCACTCATCTGATTTTTACTCAGCTGATTTCAGATGTTAAATCAGAGTTTTAGAAACTAGTTGGCAGCGGATATTCAAAGTGTTTTTCACCAAGCTGTTCCTCTTTAAGTTTTCTCACTCAAAAGATTTTGTCCCCAGTTTTTACAACTCCTTTTAAAATATTTTGGTTAAATCGTATGTTTGAGTTCTTTGATAAATATGCAAAGTATAGCAAACAGTAAATCAAACACACAGGATTTTTATAGTGGTTATATGGATAAAAATCCTTTAGTCCACTCTTCCAAGTCACACAGATCTTGGGTTATACTAGAAAACACAAAGTAATCAAGTATACAATGCTTGCGCTGATCAACAAATGAAAAGCCACAAGTGCGCTGTAAGAAATCACACAGAAATCCTACACTCCGAAGCTAGATCACTCACTTAGACGGATCCACACTCCTCACGCTATTTTCAGTACAGGAATCACTCAGAAAACCTATACTAAGAAGCTATATCACTCACAAAGATGGATATACACTCCTTCTATTCTCAGTTGAAAGTCACTTAGACAGACAACGTTTGATCTTTGTTCTTCAACAAACAGCTTCGTCAACACATGACTTCGCTTACGATCAGACGACTCAACTGATGGATCTCGCTCTTATGATATGTTCTTGAATTGTGCAAGCTCTCTTTTGATCTTCAGTTATGTCTTCTATTTATGCTCTCAGATTTTGAATTTCTGCCCGTTGAAGGTTGGTAGGAATCTACAGTCCTCGAGTTCTGGTCCTGACACGCGGAACTGCTCCCTGCAACTGTTGCACTGTACACTCTGCTGTACGGAGTTTACTTTATGTCACAGTCGCATTTAATGCACTCAGCTCTTAGCCGTCGACAAGCTTACTGACCGTCTTCACTCTGCTGGTGGAAGTACTCTGCTGATGATCACTCTGCTGATCACTCGGCTGATGGCTTCTCGGCTGATTCAAGAATGAATACATCTATCTTGACTCGGCTGATAATACCCATCTGATATCCCACTCGGCTGATTCGGTCACTTAGCTTCCAGACCATGAGATAGGTTCCACTAAGCTGTTCAGTTCTTAGTTGATGACTTCCAGATTAGTCTTCTTGACTATTTCACCCTTTTTGTCATCTTCAAAACCTTCTCCAATATCAACCAACATGGAGCATGTCTTCTTTCTCCTTTTTGAGTTGCTCTTTTTCGGACTCCAGACTGCAATTCGCCCGAGCAAGATCTTATTTCTCTTTAGCAAGCTTTTCATTAACAGTACGAAGATTCTCTACTTCGGACATTAGTGATCGATGAGCTGCGGCAATGTTGTCCAATTTGGTATTTGTAGTAAGTTGAGTAAAGTAGGCTTCATCGTTCTGAATTCCAAGTTGAGCAGCTTCATGCTTGACCTAGGATAATGTATAAAGGAGTTAGAGGGAGATATAGAGAAGTTAGAAGATAAAAATATTGTTACGAAATTCAAAAAACAGAGAATCTTATTACCAGCTCCAAATGTTTGAAAATGGACTAGACAAGATGTAGAGATGAGTGATTCTTTAGTTTATCGAGCTCTCTGGGGAGAATTGTTCCCATCCCCAGGTTCCAAGATACCCCATCGGGCACGTAAGATGCAAGAATGAATGCATCAAGAGATACTCCTCCTGATCGATCCAAAGTAAATTCGGATATTTCTTCAACTTGCGTCTTAAGAGGACGATCATCTAATAGCGAGGGATCGTCCAACGCATTTTTGGAGCTCGGCTTAATGGGACCGGATGCTGTTTCGATCATTCCTCGAGAAGAAAGAGGAGAAGGGAGAACATTAGTACCTTGGGAACCAGAATGTATGATGGCAGTATTAGAGGTCGGCGAAGCATAAAGAGATTCGGTAATGTCTTCCATCACGGATCCCCCCATCTGCGAATTTGGCTCGACCTCATGATTAGGAGGGATAGAGTTGGGTTGCCGATCAGCTTCCTGTTCGGAAGTTTGAACCAAGGTGATGTTCGAAACAGGAATTTGAGGATCAACTTCTGACCGATAATCAAGAACAGGAGAATTAGCTTGTGACTCCTCGTTTCGACAAGCTTCCAGAATATTTTGATCGACCAATGGGCTACGGATCGAAACTTTGGAAGGACCCATAGGAGAATCCATATGTGCTTGCGATCAGGAAGGGGTGTTCACCTTAGACGTCGAGAGATCCTCCGGTTGGTTCGAGACACGATCGGCAAGGGGCACGATTTTTAGGGAGCCTCCTCTACCTCGGAAGATGTTTGTTGAGAGCTCTCAGTACGAGCCTTTTTCTTTGGAATATCTTTTTTAGTAGGACCGCGTAAAGATTGATAGGATAGTGCCCAGCAAGCCAATTAACCTTAGCTTGTAATAGGTCTATTCTGTAATAAACCAATCTTTGATTCTTATGAATAATATGCGCGTTTATTTATAACTGTATAGAATAAACAATGGCCAACTTCATCTCTCGCGAATACATTTAAGCGATTGGATGAAATCCTTAGATCACATTCGACTATGGGACGATTCACTTCGGTATTGAGTGCAATCATGAAACAGTCTCTAAGGCCGTGATCTTAAAACACGTTCCAAGTCATAGATTCTGAACGAGACGGGGTATCGAAGGAATCGCCAAAACTTGTATGAATATGCATGATTCACATGGAGTGAATTTGTAGAGTTTCATGACCAAGACATTTGATGTCAGTGCATATGAATAGGTGGTTCGATAGGGGATCGAACGCATCGAACGACCCAAACAAAGAAACCCATTGTGAAAGCGCTTGACGTATATCGGTGATGGGATGTTTCTCAAGGCTTATAATAGTGTACGATTTAGTACTTAGACTTGAGGTGCTAGGGAAAATTCGGTGCATGGGTATTGTACTTTGATCTAGGTACAGGTCACGTAGCCTGACCATAATGTGCCTAGGTTGGGTGCGTATAGTTGTGACGCGAGTGGTTAGTACCAATATGGAATCTACCGACTCATCGTAATGGATGAGAGAATTTCCTATACGATTCTTAGATAATAGATCCGAGAAACCCGTGGCCACGGTCGGTGACGGATTTGGAAAGGGGTTTCCAAATTTAGCAGTCACACTGGATTATTATCCCGAATTAGAAAGTATAGTTATTGAGATAATTAGAGGTGCCGATTAATTCACACACCCTAGGTCTCGATCGGGAAATTAAGTCGATAGAAGGACCGTATGTACATGGCAGTTATAAAAGGTGAGGTTCACAAATATCAATTCACCTGAAGTAGGGCCTCATGGGCTTGTGGCTAGACATCGACCATGAGGTGTGGGTACTCCTGAATTAATATGGGAGATTAATTTTGGAGTGGTCAATTAAAAGGGTTTAGTTGATCGGAGCAATTAATTGCTCGTAAATTAAATCACGAAGGGTTCGTGGGCCTGCGGCCAATTGATGGTGAACCTAGAGGGTCACACACAATAGAGTTGGACAGTGACAGTCATAAAAGAAAATATTTGATTTAAAGGAGTTAAATCAATAAATGAATTAAAGTGTTAATTCAATTGGAAGAATAATTAATTAGATAGTCTAATTAATTAAATATTAATTAAAGTGTTACTTAATTGAGAGATAATAATTAATTAGATTAATTTGGCTGATTTAATTAATGGGTTAATTAAATTAAGTTGCAAGATGTTGGTCCCAAGTGGTCAGATGAGGTCTAGAGGGCGGGGTGGGGGGGGGGGGTGAATAGACCTCTTTAAAAAATTCTCTAACTTTTCTGTCAGCATACTAAGCTGATCAAGAATCGTAAGCAGACTAAGCTGATCTCGCACAAAGCTTTGAACAGCAGAGTTGACCACTCTTCTGATTTTACTTAGCTGATTTTATCAAAATCAGAGTTTTAAAAATAACTAACTTGCAGCGGATTTATCAAGTGTTTTTCACAAGTAGTTTTCTTAACTTTGAAATAGTTTTATCCCCAGTTTTTATAAACTCCTTTTAAAACTTTCAACAGTTAACCTTTACGTGTTTTAAATATGCTCTTTCAAATATGCAGAAAATTATGCGAGTAAAAACACAAAGGATTTTTATAGTGGTTATATGGATAGAAATCCTTTAGTCCACTCTTCCAAGTCACTTAGATCTTGGGTTATACTATAGTCACACAGATTACAGTATACTCTGCTTGCGCCAAACAACAAATGAACTGGCCACAAGTTCTTTGCAGGAAATCACAAAGAAGTCCTATACTACGAAGCTTTATCACTCACAAAGATGGATAACAGCTCCTCACAACACGTTTCTAACAAATCACTTAGATTTTATATGTATGTTCTTTTTCTCTCTATTCTGCTTCGTCAACAGATGACTCGGCTGATGAGTGTTCTGTTCTTGAGTTTGAGACTTAGAAGAATTCTGCTTCAGATATTTTGCTCTCAAAATGTGTTGTGTCTCTTCTTCAACTCATGAACTGAACTATTTATACTTGAGATTTGAAAATCTGCCCGTTGAGAGATCGACAGCTGTTCAAATCCTCGAGTACTGGTCCTTTCTGCAGAAACGGCTACCTGCGACTGAACACTGTACACTCTGTTGTACCTTCTGTCAGTCCGCATTAAATGCACCAATCTGATACGAGGTTTCTCTTCAATCATTTGTCATAAATACCCTCCTTCTTCAGCATTTATTACTCCAAGTGCATTTATTACCGTTGATCAGACTCCTTGATCACTTCCACTCTGCTGATCGAAGTCACTCGTCTGATGTATACTCGGCTGATCCCAAACTTGAACTAATCTTATTTGAGTCGGCTGATAGTCCACCAGTCTGATTCCTTTCTTCAGCAACAGATCAGTAGTCTTCAGGACCATATTTGACTAGTCTGAAATACTTCTTCCTTGGTCAAATATCTTCTAAGGTTTGTACTAAGCTTCCATACTTAGCTGATTCTGATGTTTTGGAAATCATCAAAACCTCCCTTTACTTCATACCCTCTATCTTCATCTTCATCCCACAATTTCCCCCTTTTTGATGATGACAAAACTTCAGCTAAGTACCTGTACCTAAAGCTAAAGTTTGAGTCCTCAAAAATTTCTGAGATAGAAATGATTTGTTGGAAACTTGAACTTTTATAGATTGTATTAATTGATTACAAGTTACAAGTTCATCAGATGAGACAACAGAAAGTAAAATTTTACAGATGGTTTACAAAAAGATTATAAGAGACCTAGTCTAATAACTTAGTCTAGTCCTTCTTCTCTTCTTGTGTTTCTCCTTCTTCTTCATCTTTAAGGTCTTCATCTTCTTGCTCGGAACTAGAGAGATCTTGTTCAAGCATTTCAAATCTTTTTCTGATATCCTCTATTCTCTTATACTTGACATATGGATCTAGCTGTTCAGCAGCTGAGTCCTTGGAAGCAGCAATTTCCTGATCAGATTTTACTGGTTCTTTGGGCTCCTCATCAGCATCGTTCTCTGCCTCAGTTACTTCATCATCTGGTCTGCTTGTATTTTCATCAGCATCCTTTTCAGCAGAGTCCAATTTTTCAGTAACGTCAGCTGAATGATTAGCATCAGCACCCTTCTTCGTTGTAGAATCTCCATCTTCCCCCTTTTTGTCATCATCAGCAGGGTTAATGGGTTCTTCAGGCAGAACCGGAGTGATGTTAACAGCTTCACATAGCAATCTGATGTTTTTATCCACCGCCAGAAGATGATTCTCCCTTTTCAGTTGCTGCAATGTATCATAGGACTCAATCTTCTTAAATGTAAGATCCACTTGATCACATAGTTGAATCTGAGAACTCAGAATCAGATCAGCTGAGGTAGTGAATGCTTTAAACATGTTCTCAGTTTTTCCTCTTGAGCCTCCATTGCATTCGCAACAACTTCAGTTATGTCCCTCCAACCGGCTGTGTTATTCTTGACCCTTGTACCAAATGTTTCCACATCTAGTCTGATAGCCTATACTTCACTTTTGATACTTGCTATTTCTTCCACTATCAGAGGGCTAGGATCAGCAGCCTTGGGAACTCTTTCAGCAGCCGCAGCAGACAGTAAACTTAAGGCTACGTCCTCAAATTTCTTTAACTTCTCTATGTGTATGTCTTCCATTTCCTTCATAGAGGTTGCAATCAACTGTTGGATGGATTCCAAAATAGTTGGTTGCATGCTTGTTGAAGTGGATGGAAGGGCTGTGCTTGCTGGAACAATCTCAGGAGTTTTCTCAGTCTCCTTTGGTTCATCAGTCAGAGTAGTCTTTTGTTGAGGCAACTGCTCTGATGATGTTGAGAATTTCTGATCAGTCTTCTTTTGGACCTGTACTGGCTCATTTACCTCTGTAACAACATCAACACCATTATCAGCAACAACAGTTTTATGAGTAAAGATAAAGGCAGGTACAAATGGTGAAGTTGTCTGTTCAGGTAGATCTTCATAAGTTTTAATAGCCGGTCCAAAGACAATCTGTTGTAAGCTTGGCAGGGGTGTCAAAGAGCTTGGTTACGAAAAGTGCCAGCTTTGCTGCTCTCTCCTTTAAATCTTCATTTTCCGCTGGAGTTTCAGGAACAGAGCTATGTAGTTTCTTGGCTTCAGATTTTGCCAACTTCCTTAGCCGATAGTGGATCATGTCCAAGAAGTGATCTGAATCCAGTGCTTGCCTCAAACACCCAGTTTCCAGAAACTGCAGAACCCATCTTTCCTCTGCAGTGAACTCCTTCCACTGTATTATCTGCTCTTTGGTCTTTGTCAGACGATATTTCTCCATCTATTATATCTTATCTTTTCAGCAACAAAGAGACTCTGACGGACCAAAATGTCGTTATACCTTTCAAGATCTGCCACAAACTGTTTGAATACCTCTGGATCATTTTGAACTATTTCCAGAGCATACTTTAATTCAGATCTTTTCTTCTTTGGCAGCTTAGGTGTGGGCATAACAGCCCTTGGCTTCTTCTTATCTCCAATTGCAATTCCACCACTGTACCTTGGACCATGGGCATCCTTGGTACTGGCTTCTATAGCTTGAGCCAAGTCCTGAGCTTCCTTAGCAGCTATCTCAGCAGCAGACATATTCCTAGCCTGAGCTTCAAGCTCACTAAGTTTGAGTGCATGTTGGTGTTCTTTCTTTTTCTTTTCTTCTTCCTCTCTCCTTTTCATTTCGGCAGCAGTGACCACTTTAATCTTTGCCTT
>JAYDYQ010000200.1:0-36934 GCA_034814905.1 Penstemon davidsonii
ACTTAATCTTTATGAGCTACATTCAAAAAGCCGTCAGATACCTTGGCCAAGGATTTTACCAGAATTAATTTCTCACAGAAATCCATAGGAGAATTTCCCAACCTATCAAGTCGGGTCAATGGATCCTTTGTTGATGATATGAACCTGCATACGAGTCCCTCTATACCCAACGTGAATCCACAGAGACTTTCTGGTGATCTCCAGTCGGTCGGAACTCACATCTAAGTATAGACGTTCTCGCACCAGATAAACCCTATCACCTCAAGTGTTTGGGGATCATTCCTCGTATACTGTTGTAAATTGGAATAACTTCAACTCCGATATGCGACTACCGCTTCCATGATGAGTTATTTCCTAATTGGGGTATTCAGTGCACTTGCCATCCCAGCAAGTCACCCACTTATGTGTATCGACTATCCCAGTCACGCTCGTGGACCCCAGCGTCCTCCAGTTCATCGGAGTATACACATTAGTGAGAGTCTAACCGAATCCAACGATGTCCCATCTCGATTGGATTCTACGACTCTTGAATATGTTCTAGATCACGGCCTTGGAGATCAGTCCACGGGTTGTCCCATAGCCCTGTGATCTAAGGACTTATATCCTTATGCGGAGATAATTATTACATAAGATAAAGTTGACCATATAATAAAGATGCATTTATTAATCTAAATTGAATAGTTCCTTTATTTATTACAATAAATGGCAGCCATACAGTTGGCTTGCCGGACACTATTCTATCAATCTCCCACTTGTCCTAAAGCCAACTTTCTATGTTCTTGCGTCCCATCTTTATCAGATGTTTCTCGTATGCCTTTTGAGGCAGTGGCTTCGTAAGCGGGTCCGCGATATTATCTTCTGAGTCGACACGTTCCATCTTAATGTCTCCTCTACCAATGATATCCCTTATCAAATGGTATCGTCGAAGTACGTGCTTGGATTTCTGATGAGATCTCGGCTCCTTTGCTTGCGCTATTGCTCCATTATTATCACAGAAGATAGTAATGGGCTCAGCAATGCTAGGTATCACATCCAATTCCTGGATGAAGTTTTTCATCCAAACACCTTCCTTTGCGGCTTCACACGCTGCAATGTACTCTGCTTCGGTGGTTGAATCTGCGGTAGTATCTTGCTTGGAGCTCTTCCAGCTTACCGCACCACCATTGAGGCAAAATACATATCCAGATGTTGACTTGAAATCGTCTACATCACATTGGAAGCTCGAATCTGTAAAGCCTTCCAATTTCAATTCTCCTCCACCGTATACCAAGAACAATTCCTTAGTCCTTCTCAGGTACTTCAGAATTGCCTTTACGGCTATCCAGTGTTGCTCTCCTGGATCAGACTGATAGCGACTCGTAACGCTTAATGCGTACGCCACGTCTGGTCTAGTACATAGCATACCATACATTATGCTTCCTATAGCGGAGGCATATGGTATTTGAGACATATTGCTTCTCTCTTCAGGCATCTTTGGGGCCATAGACTTAGAGAGTGCAATACCATGTCTCATCGGAAGTAATCCTCTCTTGGATTCTTCCATACGGAATCTCTTCAGTATTTTATCTATGTACTGCGATTGGGAGAGGCCCAGCAGTCCTTTTGATCAATCTCGGTAGATCCTTATACCTAGTACAAAGGATGTTTCTCCCAAATCCTTCATTGAGAATTGTGTAGACAACCATGCTTTCGTTTCGGATAACACCTTTACATTGTTTCCAATGAGAATGATATCATCAACGTAAAGCACCAAAAATTCAACTGTACTCCCACTGATCTTCTTGTACACGCAAGGTTCGAACACGATTTTGATGAATCCAAAAGTTTGGATTGTTTCATCGAAACGGATGTTCCAACTTCGGGAAGCTTGCTTCAGTCCATAAATGGACCTCTGGAGTTTGCACACCTTGTGCTCATCTCCTTTGGATGCATATCCTTTTGGTTGCTCCATATAGATCTCCTTATCAATGTCTCCATTGAGGAAGGCGGTCTTTACATCCATTTGCCATATCTCATAGTTATACCACGCAGCTATGGCTAGCAAGATTCGAATGGATTTAGGCATTGCGACGGGCGAGAAGGTTTCCTCAAAGTCAATTCCTGGTCTTTGAGTGTATCCTTTTGCCACTAGTCGCGCCTTGTAGGTTATTACCTCTCCGTTCACTCCTAGCTTTCGCTTATAGATCCACTTGCAACCCACGGGAGTCACTCCCATTGGTGGATCTACCAAGGTCCAGACCTTGTTTGAGTGCATGGAGTCCAATTCGGATTCCATGGCTTCGCGCCACTTTCCCGAGTCTATGTCCAACATAGCTTCATCGTAAGTCCTTGGGTCGGTTAGAGACTGTCCAGTCTCATGCAGCAGACCGTAGTACCTTTCGGGTTCTCTACGTTGTCTTTCTGACCTACGAAGTATTGGTGTACTTACTGGTGCACTTTCATGCTCTTGTTCTCCCACTGCCTGTGGTGATGGGTCAGCTTGTTCGACCTCTTCGGTCTTCTCAGCTTCAGTGACCTCATCCAGTTCTATGTTATGTTCTTTCTTGTCCACCAAGAAATCCTTCTCCAAGAAGTGTGCGTTCCTTGAGACAAACGTAGTTTGTCTCGTAGGATCATAGAACTCGTATCCTATCGAGTTTTCTGGATACCCCATGAATTTGCACAAAGTGGATTTTGTTTCCAATTTATCTCCCACTAGCTTCTTGACGTAAGCGGGAGATCCCCATATGCGCATGAATGCGTATGAGGGTGCCTTGCCAAACCATAATTCGTATGGTGTCTTTTGTACGGATTTAGAAGGTACCATATTTAGTATCTTCGTTGCCGTGAGGAGGGCATGTCCCCAAAATGAAAGAGGAAGGTCAGTGGCACTCATCATAGATCGAACCATGTCCATCAAGATTCGATTCCTTCTCTCAGCTACTCCATTTAATTGCGGTGTAGCAGGAGGAGTCCACTGAGATAATATTCCATGCTCTACAAGATAATTCAGAAATTCGTTACTAAGAAATTCTCCACCTCGGTCAAAACGAAGAGCCTTTATCGTATGACCAAGTTGATTCTCTACTTCCATCTTGAATTCTTTGAATCGCTCAAAGGCTTTAGACTTGTGTTTCAGCAAGACCACATACCCATAACGACTATAGTCGTCAGTGAAGGTGATGAAGTAGTCGTAGCCACCTCGGGCACTCTTTCTTAGTGGTCCACATACGTCAGTATGTATCAAGTCCAATGTTTGCTTGGTTCGCTCAGGGTTTCCTTTAAATGGCAACTTAGCCATTTTACCCTTAAGACATGGTTCACATGTTGGCATTTCATCAATGTGCTTGATCTCAAGCGCGCCAGATGATGCTAACTTTTGAATCCTTGACTTGGATATATGTCCAAGTAGAGCGTGCCATAATTGGGCAGATATTTCATTATCTTGTTTTCTTTTGTTTTGTTGTACGTGCATAACTAATTTAGGTGGTTCTATGGTATATAGTCCATCTCTTAATGTACCAGTGAAAAACAAATGATCATTCATAAATAATGAAAAGGAACCTTTATTAATAGAAAAATTAAAACCTTCATTATCTAAAACAGGAATGGAAATAATGTTTTTCACTAAGCCAGGTACATAAAGAACGTTCCTAAGGACTAACTTATTACCACCTAAATCTAACTCCACTTCGCCTATGGCCTCGGCAGCAGCTCTAGCTCCATTGCCAAATCGCAGGATTCAATCCCCAGGCTTAAGTGGCCTTGTTGCTCCCATCACCTGTAAATTATTACAAAGATGAGAACCACAAGCAGTGTCCAACACCCAAGATGCACAGTTAATTGATAAATTAACTTCAACAAGGAATATACCTTTGGAGCTCTCCAAGAACTCCCTGCTGTTCCTCTTCCAGTGTCCAGGTTTCTTGCAGTAGAAACATTTATGTTCACCAGTAGACGCTTTTCGCTTCTTTCCTTTTCCTATGGGCCCAGATGGTCCTTTTGCTTTGCTCAGAGGAGCATTTCCCTTCCCTTTCCCTCTCTTGGTCCTTTTAGACCTTGATTGGGTGGAAGTAGCAACCATCACTGGCTTCTCTCTTTTCATGGAAGCCTCTGCAGTGGCGAGCATATTTGCCAACTCGTGAAGTTCAACATTCATCTTGTGCATGTTGTAGTTCACTACGAATTGCTCGAATGATCTTGGTGTTGGTATAATTTAGAGAAGGTTTTGAAGATGACAAAAAAGGTATAATAGTCAAGAAGGCTAATTTGGAAGTCATCAACTAAGAACTGAACAGCTTAGTGAAACCTATCTCATGGTCTGGAAGCTAAGTGACCGAATCAGCGAAGTGGAATATCAGATGGGTATTATCAGCCGAGTCAAGATAGATGTGTTCATTCTTGAATCAGCCGAGTAGCCATCAGCCGAGTGATCATCAGCAGAGTATTTCCATCAGCAGAGTGAAGACGGTCAGGAAGCTCAACAGTAACGTGCTGGAAGCTGAGTGCATTAAATGCGACTGACATAAAGTAGATATCCGTACAGCAGAGTGTACAGAGCAACAGTTGCAGGGAGCCGTTCCGTAATTTAAGGACCAGTACCCGAGGACTGTAGATTTCTGCTGCATCTTCAACGGGCAGAAATTCAAATCCGAGGAGTATAAATAGAAGACTGACTGAAGATCTGAAGAGAGACTTGCACAAATCAAGATCACATCTATATAGCAAGATCCATCAGTTGAGTCGCTGATCGTAAGCAAAGTCATTTGTTGATGAAACTTTTTGTTGAAGAACAGAGATCAAACGTTGTCTGTCTAAGTGACTGTCAACTGAGAATAGAAGGAGTGTATATCCATCTGTGTGAAGTGATATAACTTCTTAGTGTAGGTTTTCTTTGTGACCTCCTATACTGAAAATGGCGTGAGGAGTGTAGATCCGTCTAAGTGAGTGGTCTAGCTTCGGAGAGTAGGATTTCTCTGTGATTTCTTACAGCGCACTTGTGGCTTTTCATTTGTTGAATTGTTCAAGCATTGTATACTGTTAACTTAGTGTTTTCTAGTATAACCCAAGATCTGTGTGACTTGGAAGAGTGGACTAAAGGATTTTCATCCATATAACCACTATAAAAATTCCTTGTGTTTGATTACTTGTTTTATTTTGCATATCTTCATAAGTAAACAAACTGTTTTGAAAGAACAATCTTAAATTGAGGAATTTGTAAACCAGGGGTTAAACTTTGAAAGATAAACTTGTTTGAAAAACATACTTGATAAATCTGCTGCATAAAGTTTTGAAACTCTGAGTAATCTGAATCAGATTAGTGAAATCAGATGAGTGGTCAACTCTGCTGAGAAAGCTTTGTGCGCAATCAGCTTAGTAGTCTTACAAATCAGATCAGCTTAGTCTGCTGATAGAAAAGTTAAAGAAAAAGTTTTAAAGTTTGGAGGTCTATTCACTCCCCCCCCCCCTCTAGACCTCATTGACCACTTTTGGGACCAACACTTGGCAACGATTGGAGGATTATATCCTGGCAGTAGGACTTGTCCATTTTCACCTCAAGTTGACCAAGCTTTTCAATAAGCCCAATCATTTTGATACAGTGAGAGCGGACATCAGTACCCTCTGCCATCCTCGTTTGTTGCAGAGTCTTAGCAGTTTCATACCGCTCATATCTACTTTGCACCCCAAAGAGGCCATTGAGGTGTGTGTAGATTTCAAAAGCAGATTTCATATGCTCATGCTGCTTTTGAAGCTCATTCGACATGGATGCAAGCATAAGACAACGTGACTGTAAGTCATCGTCGTGCCACAAATCAGTAGCCTCCAGTGTCACTAGCATCCATAACAATTTCAGGTGGGGGCCCATCTAGGACAAAAGATCTTTTCTCAGAAGCAAGAATGATCTTAAGGTTTCTGACCCAATCATGAAAGTTGGGACCAGTCAATTTGTTTTGTTCAAGTATGATGGAAATCGGATTCTTAGACATTATATCTACAAAAAGACGATAGAAGAAATAAATACGCGAATGATTAATTTTAAATGCACAATTTACAAACATGGTTTTTATTTGTAAATTACTCCCACTATTTTAATCAAAATCTTATGCCCCCACATAAGTTTCGGGAATATTAAAATATCCTAGCGGGCTCAAGGCCCAAATGCAATCCTCTAGTACCCACGACTCGTTGGCCATACTATTAGATCCACTTGGTGGTTGACATCATCGTCGATTAACCATCGCAGCTAACCCTTGAGTTCATTTAGCCTCGTTTTTTGTTATGGACCCACGACTCGTGAGACATCCATACTTACTAGCGTTACATCATGTCCAACACTCGTGGAGAGAAATAGTTCAATCCTAGATGCCCCACAACTCGTGAGACAGCGCCTAGAACCTTGCTTTCCCCTCTCTTGGCACTAAACTGTGCATCGAGGCAATCGACATACCATCTTCCTATAGCTCGACCCACGACTCGTGAGACATCGAGATATATTCGTACAATATGCTTAAGACCTAGTAATTGGATAGGCTCGGACCATAGACACCATTCATATGCGCCCGTTATTCGATTTAGGGCAAATTACCCAGACACCCCCCAGGTATAAGCCTAATTACAGGAACTTACCCTCCTGTTACAAATATTACCAAGACACCCCCTCTGGCAAAACAATATTACAACAAGACCCCTTACGGCGTCAAATTTTGACGGCGGAGGATGACGTCATCATTTTTTTTTAATGTTTTTCCAATTTTGCCCCCAAGGGGTGTATTTGTAATATATTTTATGTTACAGGGGGTGTCTTTGTAACTGTGTAATAAATATTGTAAATAAATTTATTAAACTTTAAAATTAAAACAAACCAATTTAAGATTTAATAAATTTATTTACAATAACACAATTCGATAAATAAAGCTTTAATAACTTTACAATAACACAATTAGATAAATAAAATTTCAATAACATATATTTCCTTAAAAAATAAAATAAACCAATTTAAAATTTAATAAATTTATTTACAATAACTCAATCTGCTAAATAAAGTTTTAATAACGTTTATTTTCATTCAAAAATCAAACAAACCAAATTAAAATTTATTAAATTTTTAATAACACAATTATTTAATAACATATATTTTCTTACAAAAAAAAACCATTTTAAAATTTAATAATTTATTTACAATAACACAATTGGTAAATAAAGTTTCACTTTAATAACAAATATTTTTCTTACAAAAATAAAACAAACCAATTTAAAATTTAATAAATTTATCTACAATAACACAATTCGAATTCTTGAAATTCAGAGAATTTTTGGGGATCTAGGGCTTGGTGATTTTGTTACGGCATATTGCATTTTTGGTGCTACAACTTAAGCTCACTCGCATTTTTACCCCATATCTTTTTGGGCTGGCACATTTGGTGCCACACCTTCAACTTCAGTGGCAATTTTGGTCAAAATTGAGGCCCAATTTTAAAATTAGCCCGAAATCGCCAATGTGCGGGCCATGTGACATGTAAATTGGGAATTTTGACCAAATCAAAGTGGAAGTTTGAGTTTTTCTATAAATGTAGGGACATTATAAAGGGGGAAAAGTACAAGGGTCAATTTGCGAATTGGGATAGAGGGGCTGATTTTGCGAAGATGGAAACATCGCCATTGACGTGAGCTTGGAAATGGGGATTCTTCAATTCAACACCAAATTGGACAAGGTTGGTACCAAAATGACCGCCACAACAAGGGGAGTCTACGGCTGAAAGGGGAGGCGGTGGGTCAAGCTCCACCGCCGTCGGCGGCGGCGTAAAATCGAAAAAAAGTAAAATTCGTAGATCTGAAAATAGAGTGACGGGATAAACTTGGAACTGATAATAAATGCTTGGGATTTGTAGAGGACGTGAAGACGAGTCTATAGCCATCAAATAGAGCTCAAACCGTGTCCGGAGTGGCCGGAAAAGTGAAAAAAACGGAGGTGGTGGAGCTTGGAGTGGCGGCCATGGAGGTTTTTTTTTTTTTTTTTTTTTTGTAAATATTAAAAACAACTAAGGGCATTTTGGACATTTTACGTGTTCCGTTAGAGTTGACTAACGGCCGTTAAGTCAAGGGGTGTTTTTGTAATATTTCAAACAGGAGGGTAATTTCTTGTAATTAGGCTTATAGTCAGGGGGTGTCTGGGTAATTTGCCCTTCGATTTAATATTATAATTGAGTTTTAAAGTTCAATTGGAGGTTTTTTCAATTTTTCTCGTGCGAGGTCTCATCAGATTATGCTTTATCTTGTTTACGTTATCTATTCTAAGCATGCATGACATACATCAGAGAATAATAAGTAAACATACATCACCTAGCAGGATATGATTGATCGATTGCCCATCCTATGCGATCCATCACGAGCCATGCGATGGATCAATTGGTCAGTCTAGGGTGGAAATTAAATGTCCTAACTATTACAATTTTCAAACCCATACATGCATGGGCCTTCTTGTAATATTCTCCTTGATTGGGCCTCCATGTATTGAATTGGGCCTCCACGTCCTCCAAGGTAATGGGCCTCCATGTGGATCTCTAAGTCTTCATGAGGTCTTCTTGGCTCCAAGCCTAAACTAAGTCTAACTTATAATGGCCCTATTCTATTACATTTTAATTGCGCAAGCAAGGGGCACAATCAGGCCCATTTAATTACAACCCATAAAATAAATAAACCAAAACTACACAGGGCTTAGGGGCAAAATCGACCAATCCACATATTCACTCAAGAACATGCATAAATTCACATAAGGGCAAAAATGTAAATTTATCGGCTCCTTTAATTTTAATTCACAAAAATTATCCAAGTTAATTAATTTTGAATTAATAATTAATCTCTAAGATTAATTAACTCTTACTTGAGTTCTAAGTAATCTAAAACACTTATCTTGATTAAGTTGGTTAATTAAGATAGTTACAAATCTTCCAAGATTCCTATCTTGTCCAAAACTCTAAGTTTCCCAATTTTCCAAATCTCCAAGATTCTGAATATAATCCTATTTTGATTAGATTAGATAACTAAGGTAGTTCCCAAATCTTCCAAGATTCCTACCTTATCCAAAACTCCAAGTTTCCTAATCTCACAAATCTCCAAGATTTTTCAAACTTTCCAAAATAGGCAGAATTAGAGTCCAACCAAAAATCAGCCATGAAGTGGCCAATCGAAGACTGCCACGTGGACAGCACACGCGCAGCCACGAAGTCCACGCGTGAGCTGCCCGTGGCAGCCGCTGCTGCGCGTGGCAGCGCACAGCAGCGCGCGGCTGCGCGTGACAGCACACGGCAGGCAGCCCGTAGGCTGCTGCTGTGTGCCGCACGCGCTGCCAGCGTGCTGTTCGTACGCTGCCGTGGGCAGCAGCGTGCGGTGGCTGCCCAGCCGCGGTGCGCTGCCGCGCACCGCCGCGTGCCACCGCGGTTGGATCCAATTAAAACAATTTCCCTTTTTGTTTTTCTTGATTACTTTGATTTAATTAAAAACAGATCTAATTAAATCCCAATCCAAAAAATTAAAATAACATGATAAAATTTTGAATCAAAATTTTTTATTAACTTCCAAGCTAAACAGATCTACGTTCTAAAACATGCATAGTTAAAGAACTAGCCACATATAAATCAAACATATGATTTAAAACACAGAATTTGCAAATTCATATATATACAAAGCCAGAGTTGGCTCTGATACCACTGTTGGGATTCGGTAAGATAAACAGCCCTAAGCACAGCGGAAATTAAAATTTCTAAGGACCTCTTACGGAATCTTGCCAGGATACTAAACTGGTTGTATATATATGAATATAAAACGACAAGAATAATTAGATCCAAATTATACCTGTCTCCTAGCAAATCCAAGTAATCAGCAAAGTCGTGCTTTTTCTCCCTCGGTTGAAATCGATCCAAGCCTTGTTGTAGCGCCCCACGTGTTGTGCCTCTACGAGTTGATACACCACAATATCACGAAATATAATATATCCTAATCGGCTAGAACATAGGATATATTAATATCTAGGATTAGAGAACAAGATTGGAACGAGAACGAGATCGAAAAAATTCTTCCAAAAGGAAGAAGAGGTTCGGCCGATCACTAGGGAGAGAGAGGGAGAGAATTTTCTTGACTTGGCTTTTTGGCTCTTGATTAGTGTGTATGAGATATGACTTCAAGTCTCCTACTTATAGGAATCTCATAATCCTAACCCTCCTAGGATCAGGATTCCCAAGTCTTCTAATTCTCCTACATGGGCCATGGCCCTTTTAATTGGAAGACTAAGTCTTCTAATTAATTCATGGCCCATACTTTATAATTAATTGGGTCTTTATTTAATTCCCAATTAAATAGCCCAATTAATTTATTTCTTTCTCATTTAATTAAATTAGACACTAAGTCTATTTAATTAAATATTCCCTTTATTAATTAAATCCAATCTAATTAATTAACTCACAAATTAAATTCCAATTTAATTTACAATCTTGATCCAATTTCAATTGGATCAAGTTTGCTCCAATTGGGTCGACCCAGTCGACTCGGTCGACCCAGTCACCCCAATCGACCCAGTCGATTTTGGTTGACTCAGTTGTTCTTCATTTCCTCGCTTTCGCTTCATGTGTATTGTGTATGCCCCCGTAGGTTCACCACATATTTGGCCGTGGGTTGTAATTAAATATTTATTTAATTACTCGAGTATTAAGTACTCTAAATCAATCGAACACTCTGTCGATTGATCATTTCAAAATTAGCACCCCTGCTAATTTGGGAATTCTCCCACACTCCACGGTCGATGTCTGGCCACAAGTCCATGGAGCCCAATCACTGGTGAATTAATTCAGTGAACCTATTAATCATTTACAATTTCCATATACGCTATAATCTCTCCATCGATCGATCTCCCAGTCAATACTTAAGGGCATGGATTTTTCATCGGTTCCCTTTTATTTTGTTTCGACTTTATGTATTCTGATCTCGAAATAATTCTCTTTGACTTAATCTTTATGAGCTACTTTCATAAAGCCGTCAGATACCTTGGCCAAGGATTTTACCAGAATTAATTTCTCACAGAAATCCATAGGAGAATTTCCCAACCTATCAAGTCGGGTCAATGGATCCTTTGTTGATGATATGAACCTGCATACGAGTCCCTCTATACTCAACGTGAATCCACAGAGACTTTCTGGCGATCTCCAGTCGGTCGGAACTCACATCTAAGTATAGACGTTCTCGCACCAGATAAACCCTATCACCTCAAGTGTTTGGGGATCATTCCTCGTATACTGTTGTAAATTGGAATAACTTCAACTCCGATATGCGACTACCGCTTCCATGATGAGTTATTTCCTAATTGGGGTATTCAGTGCACTTGCCATCCCAGCAAGCCACCCACTTATGTGTATCGACTATCCCAGTCACGCTCGTGGACCCCAGCGTCCTCCAGTTCATCGGAGTATACACATTAGTGAGAGTCTAACCGAATCCAACGATGTCCCATCTCGATTGGATTCTACTACTCTTGAATATGTTCTAGATCACGGCCTTGGAGATCAGTCCACGGGTTGTCCCATAGCCCTGTGATCTAAGGACTTATATCCTTATGCGTAGATAATTATTACATAAGATAAAGTTGACCATATAATAAATATGCATTTATTAATCTAAATTGAATAGTTCCTTTATTTATTACAATAAATGGCAGCCATACAGTTGGCTTGCCGGACACTATTCTATCAGAAGACAGGGAAATATCTATGTAGTCGACTGGAATTCTGTGGACAAGAATTCTAATGTTTGTTTGGTGGCTTCTACACCAAGTGAAGTCAGTTGGCTGTGGCACAAAAGAATGAATCATTTGAATTTCAAGACCATAAGCAGATTGATAAATAATGATCTGGTAGAAGGAATTCCAAAAACAGTCATGAGCAAAGACAAGCTGTGTGACGCATGTCAGAAGGGTAAACAAGTGAAGTCCACTTTCAAAAGCAAGAAGCACCAATCTTCAACCAGAATTTTGGAGCTGTTACATATGGATTTGTTTGGCCCTATTGATCCAATCAGCAATGGTGGAAAGAAATACTGCCTAGCTGTTGTGGATGATTTTTCAAGATATACTTGGGTGATTTTCTTGAAGAAGAAAAGTGAAACCAAGGAACATCTTACCAATCTGATGGAACTGATCCAGAATGAGAAGAGTCTAAAAATTTTGAAGATCAGATCAGATAGAGGGACTGAATTTACAAACTCTACTGTTGAAGAGTATTGTAATTCCAGAGGAATCAATCATGAGTACTCTGCTGCCAGAACCCCTCAACAAAATGGAGTTGCTGAAAGGAGAAACAGAACTCTAAAGGAGGCTACCAGAACAATGATAGCTGAAGCAAAACTGCCCCAAAGATTCTGGGCAAAAGCCACAAATACAGCATGTTATACACAGAACAGATGTATGATCAACAAAAGTCAAAACAAGACACCTTATGAGCTATGGAACAACAGAAAGCCTAATTTACATTATCCTAGGATTTTTGGTTGTAAATGTTATGTTTTGAATAATGGGAAAAATCACCTTACTGCATTTGCAGAAAAGGCTGATGAAGCTGTTTTTGTAGGTTACTCTACTGTTAGTAAAGCTTATAGAGTGTTTAACAAAAGTACTTTACTTGTAGAAGAATCTATTCATGTAGTATTTGATGAACCAAGCCAATCTTCTGAAAAGAATCAAAGTGCAAGTCCAGAGATATCTGCTGACTTTCAGAAATTGAGTATGGAAAGAAAGGAAGAATATGTACCCATCATACTACCTGATTTAACTCAAGCTGTTAACTCAAGTGCTGTTCAAAATCAGTCTGCTGATTGTCTAACAGAGGAGTTGCGAACAGCTGACAGACCAGAGACTGTTCAACATACTACAACTGTTCAATAGACTACTACTGAGACTCCAACAGTAGTGTTGCAAGATCAATCAAGAAGACAACATCCAGATTTGCAACCTGATCTCAGATGGCTCAGAGATCACCCACCTGAATTAGTGATTGGTGATCCTTTGGATAGAGTAAGAACGAGAAGGTCAACTGCAAATGAAACAATGTTTGTAAGTTTTATTTCACAAATTGAGCCTAAGTTGATTGATGAAGCTCTTGGTGATTCTCACTGGATTGAAGCAATGCAAGAAGAGTTGAATCAATTTGAAATGAATGAAGTCTGGTACTTAGTTCCCAGACCTACTCATCAAAGGGTAATTGGCACTAAGTGGGTTTTCAGAAATAAGATGAATGAAGATGGTATTGTTACCAGAAACAAAGCAAGACTAGTTGCCAAAGGTTATTGCCAAGAAGAAGGCAATGATTTTGATGAGACATTCGCACCAGTTGCAAGGCTTGAAGCAATCAGATTGTTCTTAGCCTATGCTGCTCACAAGAACTTCACTGTCTATCAGATGGATGTGAAGTCTGCTTTTCTCAATGGAGAATTACAAGAGGAAGTTTACGTTGAACAACCTCCTGGTTTTGAAGCTTATCAACAAGGAGACAAAGTATATCGTCTGAGGAAAGCTCTCTATGGACTGAAACAGGCTCCAAGAGCATGGTATGATACTTTATCTGATTTTCTTTTAATTAAAGGATTTCACAAGGGTAAAGTAGATAAAACCTTGTTTACTATTGAATGGGATAATCATATATTGCTAGTTCAAATATATGTGGACGATATTATTTTTGGTTCAACCAACAAACAGATGTGTGAGAGGTTCTCTAAGCTGATGCATAACAAGTTTGAAATGAGCATGATGGGAGAACTGAATTACTTTCTTGGATTACAAGTTAAACAGCTACCTGATGGTATTTTTATTAATCAAGCAAAGTACACAAAAGATCTGTTTAAGAAATTTGGTATGGAAACTAGCTCATCTGTTAATATTCCTATGTCTACTGGAACTAGTCTAGACAAGGATGAAAGTGGCAAATCGGTTGACATTACCAAGTACAGAGGCATAATTGGGTCACTGTTATACTTAACAGCTAGCAGACCTGATATTATGTATTCTGTTGAGGTTTGTGCGAGATTTCAATCAGATCATAAGGAATCTCATCTCTTAGCTACTAAAAGGATATTAAAGTATCTCAAAGGCACACAAGAATTGGGATTGTGGTATCCAAGGGAATCAGGATTTGAACTTATTGGATATTCAGATTCTGACCTTGCTGGCTGCAAAATTGATAGGAAAAGTACTACAGGTACTTGTCAATTTTTAGGCAGTCGTCTGATCTCATGGATGAGTAAGAAACAGACTTCAGTATCCATATCTACTGCTGAAGCTGAATACATCGCTGCTGGAGCATGTTGTGCACAAATACTTTGGTTGAAGCATCAACTAGAAGACTATAATCTCAAGATCAGTGGAATCCCTATCTACTGTGACAATACAAGTGCAATCTCACTTACTCAGAATACTACTAGTCATTCCAGGACTAAGCATATCGAGATCAAACATCACTTCATCAGAGACCATGTTGAAAAAGGAAATGTCATTATTGAGCATGTTCATACAGATAATCAGATTGCTGACATTTTCACCAAACCATTAAGTGATGCAAGATTTTCCACTCTAAGAGCGGAATTGGGCTTGTTAAAATTGGATTCATAAGCTGAGGGGGAACCTATCAGAAGACTAGGTTCAACATCTGCCTAATCTGATATCAACAAGTGTTACACTTCAAGAAGACTGACTCTCAACACACTAATTGACTGATGAATTCTTAAATTCAGGGGGAACGTGTAAGACTAGCGGTACTCTTGTTTTAAAGATGAAATCTTCAATGACAGTAGTTGAAGTTGTTTTAATCAGAAGATTTGTTCTTAATTCTTGAAGACCTGAAGATTATTTATCTTGCTGGATTGACAAACAGCAAAGGAAGATCACTAGATATTGGCTTTCACTAGTGATGTATTGTATCAGACAAGTCGTCTATCAGATAAGTATTATTTTACTCATCTGTTTTTATTTATGTAAGCTTATATTTAAGTGTTGTACAAAAACGTTTTTATCAAAAGCACGCTTTTATAAGTAACAGACAAGTGGCGTTTCAAATTCCCGCCTGTCTGACATATTTAATGCTATTTTGAAATCCGCGTATCACGGTCGCACGATCTGCTTTTACAGAAACTGATCTAACGGTTACCACTTTTCACGGAAACCGACAAGAAATAACATCTATAAATCCAGATCTGATCAGCTTACTAAGCTTTTATGCACCCTCAAAATTTCAAAAGCATTCAGAGCAATTCTGCAACTATCTACTGCAAATTTCTCTCCGTTCTCCTTAATCTTTTTCAGAATGTCTGCCGCAAAAGAAGCTGCTGCTGAAGGTATGTTCTTGAACTACCTAACCTACCATACGACTGGCACACAATTGATGAAAGAAATTCTGGAGAAATTCAAAGCGGCTATACTGGTTAACTTCATGGAGGCCCATGAAGATATGATCTTCAAGGACCAGGTGATGGAATTTTATGGTTCAAAGGATGATGTTAACTATGAAAAGCTGGAAATTAAAGCCAGGATTGGGGATAAACACATCTGCGTAACCCCCAAGTTGCTGAATGAGAAGTACGGACTCTCTCTTGAAGGGTCTACTGAAATTGGAACCCTAGCTGAACCTTTTGAAGCAGATTTTTGGAATTTGACTTCGAAGAAAAATCAAGTGATGTTTGGAGGAATTAAGAAGAATCAGCTGAAGGACGAATTTCAGCGAATGGCAGATTTGGTTGCCAAAGTCATAGAGAACTGCACATTCTCTTTGGACAGTGTACCAATGAAGAGGTTTCACACTATGATAGCCATTTACTATGGTTTGAAGGTGAATTGGGCTAACTTCATCTGGTATATTCTTGCCGATCACAAGACGCGTGGTCTAACTCTGCACAGGATATTCCTTAGTCATCTGTTGGTAAATTTGGGATGCTCAGTGACTAATGGAAAGGATGTTCATAAGGCAAAAGAATTGAAGATTTATGACACAGTAAAAACTGGAAGATCGAAAGAGCCTGCTGCTGTGCCAGAGAAGAAGCAACTGAAAAGAAAGGCTTATGAGCCTAAAGTGCCTGCTGATAAAGGCAAGAAGAGCAAAACAACTGTTCAAACAGCAAAGCCTGTTGTTGAAGCCAGAACAGTCGTGCCTAAAAGAAAAGATGTTGTTGACTTGATTGTTGATGAAACAGTCAAGGAAATTGATGAAATGGAGGTTGGATCATCTCCTGAAAGAACAGTTTCAGCTGAGCTGCCAGCTGAAAATGTGGCTAAACGGACAAGGAGTGCCTTGAAAGATACTGCCACATCTACTGCTCCTGCTCCCCATACAAAGAAAACCATCAGAAAGAGAATGACGTTCGTTGATGAAGATACTGAACTTTCTGATCTGGTTAGAGAAAGTCCTCCAACTGCTGAGAGGCCTGTTGAATCAGTGAAGGAGTCTGCTGAGAAGAAGTCAGCTGATCAAGTGAAACAGATTCCTACACCAACAGCTGAGGTTGCCAAACCTCAAGAGGATCCTGAAGTGCAGATCCTCGAGCCGATTGCTGCTGCACCAGTAGCAATTGCACCACCAGAAACAACAGCTGAGGCACCAGTTGTTGAATCAAGAGCTGCCAGAAAGAAGAGAACTGGCAAGGCAAAAGTGTCAGCCTATCACAAGAAGAAGCGTGAGGAAGCTGAACAGAGAAAACGTGATGAAGCTGAGCTGAAGAGAGCTCTTGAAGCAAGCAAGAAAGATGCTGAGGTCAAGAAAATGACTGAAGCAGAGTTGGCTGCCAAGGAAGAAGCAGACTTGGCAAAGGCCTTAGAGGATAGCAAGAAAGATGCTTATGGACCAAGGAGGTCAGAAGGCATCAAGATTGGAGAAAAGCCTAAGGAAGGAGACTTTGTGCTGCCAAGGGCTGAACCAATCAAAAAGAAAAAGAAGGAAGTTAGAAGAGCAATAGAAATTGTTCAAAGTGACTCTGTTGCCTTCAAGAAGTTTGAAGCTGAGCTGGAAAGGCTTAACCAGCTGTTTCAATCAAGGACTACTTTTCTCCCTGAAAAGATTAGATACAATCAATGGAGAGAGTATAGATTGAATAAATCTGAGGAGGAGATTCAAGCCTGGAAGGAGTTTGCTACAGAAGGAAGATGGGTTTTGAACTGGTTGCAAACAACTTCTGTTGCCAAGGCTTTGGACTCAAATTTTGTAAGACACAGACTACATGACTATGCTAGAGTCATTGTAAGTCAGGAAGCGACTGCTATCAAGGATTCAATTCCAAAGAAACCAAGTCCTACTGATGACAGGATTGATAGAGCAGTCAAGATTGCTGTTTACACAACCTTGGAAAGATGGGCTGAGAGATCAAGATTTGAACCAGGAACATCAAGTACATCGCCTGCTCTGCCAAGTTTACAGCAAATCTGTTATGGCTCTGATATCAGTACTTATCAAGAAAAGCTGAAGATCAAACAGACCACTTCACCCTTCGTACCAGCTGACTTGATTCATCAGAAGACTGTTGTGTCTGCTGATGGTACTGAAGTTATACACATATCAGATGAGCCAGAAGATGAAGAACCAAGGAAGGACAAGCAAGCTGTGGAAATCGATCTTGACACATCCTTAACACTGCCTGCTGCTGTCAAAGAGGAAATTCCTTTGGCTTTGGAATGGAAAGCTGAAGAAACTTCTGTTCTTCATGATGCACCTGTTCAACAGGAAGAGGAACCTGCTGAATCATCACAACCTACTCCTACTGCTGACTTGCATTCTTCACTGATGGAGTCATTGAAAATGCTGATTGAAAATTCTATGAAGGAGATGGAGATGAGGAATCAGCTGTTCATTAAGCGAATGCAGGAAGAGACTGCAAAAATGGTCAAGGATGCCATAGAAGATTTTCCTCTACCACCAGATAACTCCTTAATGCTGACTCAGAGCATATTGAATATGAACAGAAGTATTGAAGAGGTGAAGGCTGATGTAAGTCACCTCCACACTGCTCTTCAAAGAAATGAAGCTGATATTGCAGGAGTTGTTAGGGTCATGAAACAAGTTGGTGAAGCAGAGATAGAGAAGAATGTTGCATTAGTGCAAGAGATTACTAATGTCACCAACAAAGCACAAAATGAACTGTCAACACTTCAGTTGAATGTTGATTATCTGAATGACCAATCTGGTGAATTAAAGACAAATCAACTTCGCATGGAAGCTGCTCAACTTCGCATGGAGACTACTCTGAATCATCACTGTGCTGAAGAACAAGTTTTGGATAAAAACATCAAGAAGCTTTGTGCTGCTGTTGTCAACATAACTCCTGATCAACTCAACCCTGCTGATGCTGACAAAAAGGGGGAAGAGGAATCAGCTAAGAGGACTGTTGATGCTGCTGCAACTATTCAAGTACGAGACCAACGAGCTGCTGCTGGAAAGCCAAATGAAGAAGTACTTGAAAAGGAAGCTGAAGATGGAGCTGATGATAAAGTAGAGCCCAAGGATGTAGCTAAAACTGACAAGGAGTTAGCTGCCTCTAAGTACTCTGCTGAAGAACAGCTCAATCCAGACGTGAAGTATAAAAGGATTGAAGACATCAGAGCAAGATTTGAAGCTGAAGAAAAAAGGGAAAAATTAAAAGGTCTTGCTGATGCTTTCACATCTGGTGAAGATGATGACAGTAGTGATGAAGTTGAAGAAGAAGTTGAAGAAGAGGATGAAGATGAAGATGAAGAAGCTGAGGACTAGACTAGTTTACTAGACTAGGTTATCTGTTGAATTTGTGTAACCAGCTTACTTCATTTGTAATTTTTTTTTTCACTTAAGTCTACTTTTGCTTGTAACTTGTACTGTAATTTTAAAAGATCAAATCTATAAAAGTTCAAGCTTCCAACACATTATTTCTAACTCAGAAATTTTTGAGGACTCAACTTTAGTTTTAGGTACAGGTACTTAGCTGAAGTTTTGTCATCATCAAAAAGGGGGAAATTGTTGGATGAAGATGAAGACTTTGAAGTGAAGGGAGGTTTTGATGATTTCCAAAAGTCATCAGCTAAGTGGAAGCTTAGTACAAACCTTAGAAGATATTTGACCAAGGAAGAAGTATTTCAGACTAGTCAAATATGGTCCAGAAGATTACTGATCTGTTGCTGAAGAAGGAATCAGACTGTGGACTATCAGCCGACTCAAATCAGATTAGTTCAAGTTTGGGATCAGCCGAGTATACATCAGACGAGTGACTTCGATCATCAGAGTGGAAGTGGATCAGAAGTTAGTGCAACGGTAATAAATGCACTTGGAGTAATAAATGCTGAAGAGGAAGGGTATTTATGACAAATGATTGAAGAGAAACCTCGTATCAGCTTGGTGCATTTAATGCGAACTGACAGCAAGTACAGCAGAGTGTACAGTGTTCAGTCGCAGGCTGCCGTTCTGCAGAAAAAGGACCAGTACTCGAGGCTTTGACAACTGTCGATCTCTCAACGGGCAGATTTTCAAACCTCTTGTATAAATAGTTCAGTTCGTGAGTTGAAGAAGAAAATACAACACACTTTGAGAGCAAAAACCTGAAGCAAAATTCTTCTAAGTCTCAAACTCAAGAACAGAACACTCATCAGCCGAGTCATTTGTTGACAAAGCAGAATAGAGAGAAAACAGAAAATACTTATAAATCTGAGTGATTTTGTGAGATACGTGTTGTGAGAAGCTGTTATCCATCTTTGTGAGTGATAAAGCTTTGTAGAATAGGAGTTTCTTTGTGATTTCCTATTACGCACTTGTGGCCTTTTCATTTGTTGATTGGCGCAAGCAGAGTGTACTGTAATCTTTGTGACTATAGTATAACCCAAGATCTAAGTGACTTGAAAGAGTGGACTAAAGGATTTCTATCCATATAACCACTATAAAAATCCTTTGTGTTTTAACTTGCATTATTTTCTGCATATTTAAAAGAGCATATTTAAAACACGAAAAGGTTAACTGTTGAAGAGTTTTAAAAAGGAGTTTGTTAAAACTGGGGATAAAACTTTTTCTAAGTTAAAGAAAACTACTTGTGAAAAACACTTGATAAATCCGCTGCAAGTTAGTTTATTTTAAACTCTGATTTTGATAAAATCAGCTGAGTGGAATTAGAAGAGTGGTCAACTCTGCTGTTCAAAGCTTTGTGCGAGATCAGCTTAGTCTACTTACTATTCTTGATCAGCTTAGTCTGCTGAACAGAAAAGTTAGAGAATTTAAAAAGATAAATTTTTAAGAGGTCTATTCCCCCCCCCCCCCCCCCCCCCTCTAGACCTCATCTGACCACTTGGGACCAACAATGGTTTTTATTTGTAAATTACTCCCACTATTTTAATCAAAATCTTATGCCCCCACATAAGTTTCGGGAATATTAAAATATCCTAGCGGGCTCAAGGCCCAAATGCAATCTCCTAGTACCCACGACTCGTTGGCCATACTATTTGATCCACTTGGTGGTCGACATCGTCGTCGGTTAACCATCGCAGCTAACCCTTGAGTTCATTTAGCCTCGTTTTTCGTTATGGACCCACGACTCGTGAGACATCCATACTTACTAGCGTTAAATCATGTCCAATACTCATGGAGAGAAATAGTTCAATCCTAGACGCCCCACGACTCGTGAGACATCGAGATATATTCGTACAATATGCCTAAGACCTAGTAATTGGATAGGCTCGGACCATAGACACCATTCATATGCGCCCGTTATTCGATTTAATATTATAATTGACTTTTAAAGTTCAATTGGAGGTTTTATCAAATTTTCTTGTGCGAGGTCTCATCAGATTATGCTTTATCTTGTTTACGTTATCTATTCTAAGCATGCATGACATACATCAAAGAATAAAAAGTAAACATACATCACCTAGCAGGATATGATTGATCGATTGCCCATTCAATGCGATCCATCACGAGCCATGCGATGGATCAATTGGTCAGTCTAGGGTGGAAATTAAATGTCCTAACTATTACATTTTTCAAACCCATACATGCATGGGCCTTCTTGTAATATCCTCCTTGATTGGGCCTCCATGTATTGAATTGGGCCTCCATGTCCTCCAAGGTAATGGGCCTCCATGCGGATCTCCAAGTCTTCATGAGTTCTTCTCGGCTCCAAGCCTAAACTAAGTCTAACTTAAAATGGCCCTATTCTATTACATTTTAATTGCGCAAGCAAGGGGCACCAATCAGGCCCATTTAATTACAACCCATAAAAATTTAAACCAAAAACTACACAGGGTTTAGGGGCAGAAATCGATCAATCCACATATTCACTCAAGAACATGCATAAATTCACATAAGGGTAAAAATGTAAATTTATCGGTTCCTTTAATTTTAATTCACAAAAATTATCCAAGTTAATTAATTTTGAATTAACAATTAATCCCTAAGATTAATTAACTCTTACTTGAGTTCTAAGTAATCTACAATTCTTATCTTGATTAAGTTGGTTAATTAAGATAGTTATAAATCTTCCAAGATTCCTATCTTGTCCAAAACTCTAAGTTTCCCAATTTTCCAAATCTCCAAGATTCTCAAGATAATCCTATTTTGACTAGATTAGATAACTAAGGTAGTTTCCAAATCTTCCAAGATTCCTACCTTATCCAAAACTCCAAGTTTCCTAATCTCACAAATCTCCAAGATTTTTCAGATTTTTTTAAAATAGGCAGAGTTAGAGTCCAACCAAATATCAACCATGTCTCGGCCAATAGAGAACTACCACGTGGACAGCACACGCGCGGCCACGAAGTCCGTGCGTGGGCTGCCCGTGGCAGCGTACGGCAGCAAGCGGCTGCGCGTGACAGCACACGGCAGGCAGCCCGTAGGCTGCTTCTGTGTGTCGCACACGCTGCCGTGGGCAGCAGCGTGCGGTGGCCACCCAGCCGCGCACCGCCGCGTGCCACCGCGGTTGGATCCAATTAAATTTTTTTTTTGTTTCGATTACTATTTGATTTAATTAAATACAGATTCAATTAAATCCCAATTCAAAAATTAAAATAACATGATAAAATTTCGAATTAAAACAGATCTACGTTCTAAAACATACACAGTTGAAGAACTAGCCACACATAAATCAAACATAAGATTTAAAACATAGAATTTGCAAATTCATATATATACAAAGCTAGAGTTGGCTCTGATACCACTGTTGGGATTCGGTAAGAAAAACAGCCCTTCAGGCAGCGGAAAACAAAAATTTTAAGGACCTCTTACGGAATCTTGCCAGTATACTAAATTGGTTGTATATATATGAATATTAAAATGACAAGAATAATTAGATCCAAATTATACCTGTCTCCTAGCAAATCCAAGTAACTAGCAAAGTCGTTGCGTTTTCTCCCTCGGTAGAATCGATCCAAGCTTTGTTGTAGCGCCCCACGAGTTGCGCCTCTACGAGTTGATACACCACAATATCACGAAATATAATATATCCTAATCGGCTAGAACATAGGATATATTAAAATCTAGGATTAGAGAACAAGATTGGAACGAAAACGAAATCGAAAAAATCTTCCAAAAGGAAGAAGAGGTTTGGCCGATTTCACTAGGGAGAGAGGGAGAGAGTTTTTCTTGACTTGGCTTTTTGGCTCTTGATTAGTGTATTTGAAATATGACATCAAGTCTCCTATTTATAGGAATCTCATCATCCTAATCCTCCTAAGTCTTCTAACTCTCCTACATGGGCCATGGCCCTTTTAATTGGAAGACCAAGTCTTCTAATTAATTCATGGCCCATACTTGATTTAATTAATTGGGTCTTTATTTAATTTCTCAATTAAATGGCCCAATTAATTTATTTCTCTCTCATTTAATTAAATTAGACTCTAAGTCTATTTAATTAAATATTCCCATAATAAATTAAATCCAATTTAATTAATTAACTCACAAATTAAATTCCAATTTAATTTCCAGTCTAGATCAAATTCCAATTGGATCACTTTCGCTCCAATTGGGTTGACCCAGTCACCCCAATCGACCCAGTCGATTCAGTTGACTCAGTTGTTCTCCATTTCCTCGCTTTCGCTTCATGTGTATTGTGTATGCCCCCATAGGTTCACCACATAATTGGCCGTGGGTTATAATTAAATATTCATTTAATTACTCGAGTATTAAATACTCTAAATCAATCGAACACTCTATTGACTGATCATTCCAAAATTAGCACCCCTGCTAATTTGGGAATTCTCCCACACTCCACGGTTGATGTCTGGCCACAAGCCCATGGAGCCCAATCACTGGTGAATTAATTCAGTGAACCTTTTAATCATTTACAATTTCCATATACGCTACAATCTCTCCATCGATCGGTCTCCCAGTCAAGACTTAAGGGCATGGATTTTTCATCGGTTCCCTTTTAATTCGTTTTGACCTTATGCATTCTGATCTCGAAATAATTCTCTTTGACTTAATCTGTATGAGCTACTTTCATAAAGCCGTCAGATACCTTGGCCAAGGATTTTACTAGAATTAATTTCTCACAGAAATCCATAGGAGAATTTCCCAACCTATCAAGTCGGGTCAATGGATCCTTTGTTGATGATATGAACCTGCATACGAGTCCCTCTATACCCAATGTGAATCCACAGAGACTTTCTGGTAATCTCCAGTCGGTCGGAACTCACATCTAAGTATAGATGTTCTCGCACCAGATAAACCCTATCACCTCAAGTATTAGGGATCGTTCCTCGTATACTATCGTAAATTGGAATAACTTCATCCCCGATATGCGACTACCGCTTCCATGGTGAGTTATTTCCTAATTGGGGTATTCAGTGCACTTGCCATCCCAGCAAGTCACCCACTTATGTGTATCGACTATCCCAGTCACGCTCGTGGACCCCAGCGTTCTCCAGTTCATCGGAGTATACACATTAGTGAGAGTCTAACCGAATCCAACGATGTCCTATCTCGATTGGATTCTACGACTCTTGAATATGTTCTAGATCACGGCCTTGGAGATCAGTCCACGGGTTGTCCCATAGCCCTGTGATCTAAGGACTTCTATCCTTATGCGTAGATAATTATTACATAAGATAAAGTTGACCATATAATATAAATGCATTTATTAATCTAAATTGAATAGTTCCTTTATTTATTACAATAAATGACAGCCATACAGTTGGCTTGCCGGACACTATTCTATCAACTACAACTGATGATCTTCCTCAGAGTCCGAATACACAAGATGAAGACACTACAACTGAATTATCATTGATCATTGATAACAGACCAGTGATTATGGTTACTAATGATGATGAAGATTCAACCAGTGACAACTTAGAGGAAAATTCAGTTGGTGATAACAAAGTTGAAATCTTACTGTCTCAAAGAAAAGAAGTCACAACTAACATCTTACAGAAGATTTATGCGATTGACTTAGAAGAAGTCAATGTTGAGAAAGGATCTTTCTTACTGTTGACTTGGAAGAAGCAAGATGAGGAGGCAACTGTTCAAAGTACTATTGAGGCTATTATAAGAGATGTTAATCAAGATGCTGAGGGTTCAAACTCCGCTGATGAAGGAACTGATAGAGAGAAACATCGTAGTACTGAACAACGGACTAAGAATTCTCCTACACCCAACTCATCATCTGATGGTGACTCATCTGGAACGACATTGAACAGATTGAACATGATCATATTAGAGAAATGTTAAATTTACCTGAAAACATTGAAAGCTAGCTTATTGAGTCATGTACTGACATGAAGGAGTATTTCAAGAAATCTTTAAACATGACAAAGAAACTGATTCTAGACCTAGATGACATTGAAGAGAGTCAAGGCAATAGAATATTTGCTTGAAATGGGTATTAAAGATTTAGAGGGGAAGAACAAGATTCAATTAGAGCAATTTGAGAAGTTAGCTGAGCATATTTACTCAAAAGCTGTAAATACTGGATTATCAATTCAGGATAAGGAAGACCTGGCTAATGAAGCAAATGCAATTAGGCATGGCATCTAAAACAGCTATGACACTATGAAAATAATTGAAGGAAGAGTTGACAGAAGTGTGAAGGATTTAGTTGATAAGATGGCCATTGTTGAGAAGTCTTTAACTGAAATAGTTGGCTTTCAGGAGCAAATACCGAATGAAGTAACATACAGGTTCATGGGAGAAATATCAACAATCAAGGAATATGTTACTGAAATGAGAATTGGTATGGCTACTATAAGAAGAAGATGTACGGGTATGGACAGTAACTTGAAAGATACTGCAGAATCCATGGAAGTATTCAAAACAGTCAGTATTCAAGTAGCCGAGATTAGTAACTTTCTCCAGCAGAAATATAGTGATAATGACAAAAAGGGAAAAATGACTAATCAAACTAAGAAGAGAGTTGATCAACGAAAGAAGTAGAATTATAGGGAATACAGAAGATGAATATTATTTTCTAAAGGGGATGAAACTTGTAATTTTATTCTTCAAATCTTTCTTTTGTAATCTGATGCAACATATTCAATATCAAATGAAAACAAATTAAAAGTTATCCAACAATATTTCTACCTTAGAAATTTTGTGTGAAGACAAACATACGACGTAGAACATATGTCATAGTTTGAAGGTTCTGTCATCATAAAAAATGTGGAAATTGTAGGATAAATTTAATAACTCAAAAGTTAAACAACTGAGTATGAAACCAAATGATCGAGTTATAAGATTTTGATGATAACAAGCTAAGTCAGAAATAGACAAACAGTAAATTCATCAACCAAGTGAAGAGCTAAGTGATAATGCTTGGTTAATATTTTCAGACAAAAGAATATTGAGAAGACAAGTATCATATTCAAGGTTTGAATATGAAGGGTTAATCAATTCTGGTTTTGACTGATTAATGAACTGAAATCTACCAGCTAAGTTCAAATGAAGACAATCAAGTGAAGACTTCATCAAGAACTTAGTACAAAAAGCTGAGTATCAAACAACTAAGTTATTTGATCAGCCAAGTCAAGGACATCTGAGTATCAGATAAGCCGAGAAGAGTTTTGATCAGCAAAGTTAAAGAGTTGAGTTTCAGACAGCCAAGTAACTTCATCAGACGACTACAAGGAGACACATTAATTGTTGTGTTCAATGCTCTGGGGATCAGTATAAGTTATATCCAATGATAAGGAATAAATACAAGTATTCCAAGGACAGCGGGGTGCATTTAATGCGTCTGACAAAACTGTACAGTGACAGAGCTGCCTGCAGATTTCATATCCGTTTGAAGTTGGTAGAAGAAATAGGGGCATTCCTGGAATTAAGAAAACTTTCAACAGACATTAATTCCAGAACTTCTGTAACAAACTTGTGGTTTGATCTGAAGAAATAACTTTGAACTCTAACTTTGCAAACTTACAAATTCAAGCTTACAAGTGAGTAAAAACCACTCAGTGGTTCTTAAAAAGAAAAGCTTTAAAGCCGTTGATAAAAACTGAGAATTTTTGCATATAACAAGGTTGTATTTGAGAGTGAGTTTCTAAGAGAGACTAACTGTAAATCTGTGAGCTTTGTGAAGATTTAATCTAAGATATTAGAATCCGTGTAACTTTACTAAGAGTAAAAGTTCCACTTGGACGTAGAAGTTATAAACGTCAAGTGTTGTATTGATCTAAAAGATTAGTGCATCCTTCCAATGTGTTAAAGGAAGAAGAGTGGATAAGAGGGGTTACACTACTCTTGAACCACTATAAAATTTATGTGTTCATTTTAATTCCAGCATTCATTTTCATACGTCTAAAAGAACAGAGTAGTCATTTGTATTTTTAACTGGATTTAAAACTGACTGAAAGAAATTTTCTAAAAAAAAAAACGTGTGATTCAAGAGCTTCTATTTTATCTGTTGCACACTTCAAACTCTGATTTATCGTTGTTAGCTCACTTGTCTGTCGCAAAATATGTTGAGTGCTCTCAAGAAGCTTGAGGATTTTCCTATTAGCTAACTGATTCACTCATTTGTTCTTCTACAGTCAAGTGTTTAACTTATTTTACGAGATTGTTTGAAAAATAGTTTAAAATTTGTAAAGGTCTATTCACACCCCTCCCCCCCTCTAGACCATTTGTTGACCAATTGGGACCAAGAGTTAAAAACTCTTTTGAGCAATGAAATTGGTTGATACTTATATTATCTGTGGCATTTGATAAATTATAGCTCTAAACTTCTTGCCAATACTAGCAAGTATTGAAACATATATTGCCATAAAAAAAAAGATTACATGGGATAAATGCAAGATAATCTCTTGTGTTATACGAAATCTGTACGAAACTACATTGTGAAATATTTATTGGATAGAAATCTCATGTACTTTTAAATATATTCGGCATGAAATTACCATATGAAATGATAATTACATAAAATCCCCTTGTATTTAATTTTAAGTATTCATCACAAAACTCCTCACACGTATAAATGTTGTCAGCATAATTTAATGGTATGGAGATATTTTATGCAATAAACATTTGATATGGTAGTTTCGTCTAGATTTTACATAACACAAAGAATATCTTGCATTTTTCCCAATAAAATATTTAAGAAAATGTTTCCTCAAATAATGTCGCAAGATTGTAAATTGTTGATAATAAGGACCACAAATAAAAACAAACCTATTCTGCATAATATGAATGCTTATGCCAATCATTGAGCGTGATTCGTAGAGTTAATTAATAGTTAAATCAAAATCAAATAAGCATGTTTAACCTTTGAATGGACTGTATACAGTATACTTTAGGCCGTAATCAACTATTACACCGCGCGATTGCGTCATGTATGGGAAGAGGTAAAGCGAAATTAATGATCAACTTCGATTAGATTTTTCAAATGAAGGGAATTATTTTTTGTTCAAAGTCTTAACTGTTATAAAACTAATCTAAAAAGGAACAACAATAATAGATAAAATAGGAAGTAAAAAGCAAAAGAGATTAGGGAGAAAGAGGTGATCTTGTTATTTCATATATGATTGTATATAATTGTTATTTTCATACATGTTACAAAGCACCTATTTATAGGACTAAAAGTGCAACTCAAAGGCCAAGAGTTACATGATCACTTAGTTGAGTTCAATGTATATATACTATGTCTCTTCATATCATGTCTTCATTGGATGATGAATGTGGCTATTGGCATCCATAAATTTCTTCATTCATAACACTCCCCATTAGATGCCATTTCTTATGGAATATGCCTCGTTAAAAACCTTGTCAGAAAAACCCTGTGGGAAAAACCTTAACAAGGAAAAAAGAGTACATATCCATACGGGACTGATAAGCGTGTAACACTGCCTCGTTAAAACCTTGCCAAGAAAACCCATTGGGACAAAAACTTGAACGAAGGAAAAAGAGTATAGTGTGCAAGTAATCATTAATAACACGCTCCCCCTGAAGTCGGTACAAGGTCCACAAGTTGATGCATTATGATGTTGTGGACCATCTTTCTGAATGATGTAGTCGGTATTGCTTTAGCAAAAAAATCAACAAGATTGTTGCTTGACTTAAATTGATGAACGTTCAATTCACCAATTTTATGAGACTTGTGGGTGAAGAGAAAATTTTGGTAATACGTATTCCATTATGTCTCTTTTGATATATTCATTTTCGATATGAGCAATACAAGTGATATTATCTTCATATAATAATGTTGGCGTATTCCTTATTGCATGTAACCCACATGTTTATGAAAATATTGAATCATAGATCTCATCCATAAACATTTATGAAATATCAAAATTTCAGCGTGGTTGGAAGAGGTGGCTACTAAAGTCTGCTTCAGAGATTACCATGATTTAGCAGCACCACCACAAGTTATACATGTTCATTTTGGAATAAAATTTTATGCAACCAACATCTATATAATCCACTACTTGTGGGTTTGAACAATTAGAATGAAAACAAGCTCAAGCCAGTCGTTCCACGAAGATAGTATAATGCTTGTTTAATGTCATTTCAATGACTTCGTGCTAGTGCAAAGTTCTATCCAGTTAGTAAGTTCAATGTGAAAGCTATATCCGACCTCAAACAATTTCAAGATACATGAGGGCTCTTATTGCACTTAAATATGGTACTTCAGGACCAAATATTTATTCATTTTTCTTTCCCGAGACGAAAATGATATTCATATATCTAAAGAACAATCAACCATGAATTTGCTCAACGAAAAAACATTTATCAAAATTTTATCTGAAGTTATTTCATTAAGTAATTTGCGGTATTTGTGGGCTCTTCAGGAGTCCAAATTTAAATCATCCACGCATACCGAAATAACAGAAAACTCATCAAAAAATCTTTCAATGCAAAATACATGGACAAATTGGATTATGCACGAATCCTTCTTTTACGAGGTATTCATTTAGCTGGTTATACCACATCAGACCAGATCACTCTAACTTAATAAGGATCGTATTGTTTAATAAAGGATAAGCATAAGACCATTTAATTCCTTCAGGGATTTTAATATAAATATCACTACCCAATGATCTATCTAATATGCGGTAACTACATCCGTAAACACATTTCAAGTCCTTCAGGGACTACAAATCAATTAAATACCGCAACGTGATTGTACCAATCACGGGGGAATATGTTTCATCAACTTTTTTGGTCTCTGCGATTCGTACAAGAAGTTGTGTCTTATATCTCACATTTTCATCATGTTTTTGTAAAATTATATGTTTGTGACATATAGATTTCACGTATTTGGGCGTGCGGACAACTAGTCCAAATACTTTTACAAGTTAATAGCGATCTTGAATCGCATCTTTCTATATTGGTCAATTTATTTATTTATGTCGATATTAATATAACCGTTCACGGTTCAGGATCCTGATTTATTACTTTTATTTAGTGCGACCCAAATAAGCAAAACTATTATACATAATCACTTTTCTTTCTATCCCAGTTTTCTTGATTTATTCAGATATTTTATTTTTGTTTCATGTGCCTCTTAATGGGCATCTCGTGATTTAGACTGATCAGTCATTTTTCTATAGCGCTTTATTTTGAAACAGTTTCCTCTTCAGGAGTTTTCTTTAAAAGTTTTCTTTTGCACCAATAGTAATTTCACACTTCAAGTGCGTTTATAGTATGCTAGCATATTGTCCTTCAAGGACTTCAATCCATGCTGGTGCAATTTTCAATTCTTGCTCTTTTTGTGCGTGGCCAAGTTGAGAAAATTATTGTACATTTATGTACCCATGTCAAATAATTTCACGTCGTTCTACATGCAATAACATCTTCTCCCCCTAACGACGGGAAGACTGTCTCATCATGATATTTTGATTTAACCATATCGCCTCGTCAGACGTTTAAAATATATGGTTATAGCCTCGTCAGGCGTTCAAAATATATGATTACATACGGCAAATAAAAACTAACAAACACGTATTTGTAGTCCCATATTTGTTCATTTTGGTGGAAAAATCAGAACATAAATCGCACAATCATAAATTTTTAATTGAGAATTATTAGGCTTCTAGCCTGACACAAGTTGCAATGTTGCTTTCAATCTTATACTTGAGCAAGAATATCAGCAAAAGCAATACGTGTTGACAATAGGCATAACTTAAATCATGAAAAAAAAAATAACTTTTACAGGACCATGAAATAACAAAATGGTCCACAAAGTGGATCTATACGTCCACATATATCCCAATAAATCATCATAAAAAGGTTTGGGATTCACGACCATTCTTCACAGGAGATGGTCTTATAATTTACTTTCATTGTGAGCAAGCAACACACACATAATCATGAGGTAAATAATTGTATGGTTCTTTAAAAGATGCCCGTAATAATTCGACGCATTTGAAATTTTCCCTGGATGACCAAATTTATCATGCCACTTCATAATATTTTGGATCATTGAACTTCTGATTCAACTTAATTTATGGTCGCATATTTCATTTTGATGAGAAAACTGGAATTTTATTCATCAATATTTTTCTGGCATGAAATATTGGATGTAGTATAAATATATTTCATATTCCCCTTATATATATAGTTTCCATATGAAACTCGTCAATACATTCTTCAAGACGTATATCTTTGAATTCAACAAATTCATTTTGAATTTTAAAGAGCACAAAGCCTCTTTCCCAAAAATATTTGTTCATCAAAACAATTTACATTTGCTCTTCTGGAGCCTTTATAGTACCTTAATATGTATTAACTTTTGCTTTTGCTAATTTCAAGTTAGAGAATATTTTTCGATCTCGAAGAATTGTGTGTGTAGACCTACTGTCAACCAAATAAATATTTCCACCATTCATTTTTACGATGCTCACATAATTGCTCAAGCATTTTCATGATGCTTGCATAATTTTATGCATCTAACATGATTCTCATATTATCGTACATCTTCATAATGCTCATAGGATTAATATTTTGTGCATCAACGTTGTAATTGGCATCCATATATAAACAAATTAAGATGCATTTGTGCACGACATGTACAAGACCAATGTCTTTTACTCCACACCTTTAGCAAGTGTATCAATTTGCACACCATTGCCTTTATTTCTTGCTTACCACTATAATACTTTCACTTCGAGTTGTATGATGCCATCTTTCTATGAAATGCATGATATAAATTTTGATCATGACTAAACCATGCCATGTCTATTGTTAATTGCATTCACTTCATGGAATGAATATTTATATTAACATCTTACATTTTACACCAGATAATGTTTATCAATCAGTATGGTGGGAGTTATGATTTTTTTTTTTCATCAAACTTTCATTGTTTAACAATGATAAATCAATTCGGTATTGCTTCTTCAAGAACATTTTAAAATCATGAAAATTATGATACTTTAACACGCATAATTTCGATTGAGATACCATTTCAAATCGTGGAGTATAATCATATATCAGTTTAATATATTGTAACTTCGGGTGAAAAAATTCATCTTGAGCATTTGTGAATATCACACATATTTAGTGAGTTAGTGACTATATTGCTTATTTAGAATTTAATATGATGCATTTTTATATGCCATCATTCATATTATATCAAACCCTTTTGGAGTATTAACATTTTGGTAGCTATATTGTGGCCCCAACATTTCATAGGACAAATCGGTCCTTTACTTCAATATATTAAGATCTCAATCCTTCAAGTAAAAATGGCCAATGAAAAATATCGCCCTTTATCTTTTTCGTTTGCCCAACTTTGAAATTTCTGAGGCTCTTTTTCATTGAAATGGATTTCAACATCAATAATCCATGTCATAATACATTTTCTTTTTCCGGAAATTTCCAAGGGCAACAAGGCCTAAATTGATTATATTAGCCTTAACTTTAAAGCCCAAACATATAACTTGAGGTATACCCAAATACTAGCCTTAACTTTAAAGCCCAAACATATAACTTGAGATTGCTAAAATCTCCGGGTTTGAATTTATCACTTAGGCTTCGGGCCTAACATTATGTTTTTATTTTAGAACTTTCTTGATAACAATAAGAGTAAGAATTTTATAAAAATTATGAGAAAATACAATTTCATAATTCACCTTCTCTTTATTCATGATGTAAAACGAAATTAGTAGCACAATACCAACTGTTAGGTAAAAGTTTGACAAACTTTCAAACACACACCAGAAGGGTAAACAATAAATTATAAATCGAATAATTTAGTTTAGAAAACTCTTACTATTTCAGGGGTAAACTGAAAATCAGAAAAGTTCAAGGACTGCACTGTAGTTTTGAAATTTTAGAGACTGTATTGTAATTTTAAAAATATCAGGGTCTAAACTGTAATTTCAAGAAAAATAGTTACTGAACTGCAATTCTGCAAAAAGAAATAGAGACTGAAATGCAATTTTCCATAATGTCAGGGAATAAGCTGCAATCTTCCCAACCATATGTGAATTAAAATCATGATTTACCGAGTTATGAACTATTGCTCTGAAAGTATGTCGTGCACTATTTCCAATTCAGCAAAACTAAATCAAATATCAAATTAAGTTTGATTGATGAATATAAAAGGACTACACCATAGCACTCTTTTAGTTTTATAATAGCATAAATATATATATATATATATATATATATATATATATATATATATATATATATATATATATATATATATATATATCACATAATATAAATATTGATCTCCAACCTTATTTTTTTTTCTTTCATATTAAATTTTATATGTCTTCTTTAACCTTGAAATAGACAATTCTCTATACTTTTGCGGAATTAAAATTATACTACCAATGTAATCATCTTAAATATAAAATACATAAACAATTAATGAAAAGAATCATACCTGCTACATGAATTTTTTATATGGAATCATGATTATAAAATGAATGAATCCATGTTTAGTCTTGTAGCACACGGAGCTTTCAAAAGCTTCATATATTTAGACAACATTTCTTCTCACTTTGATTATTTCTTTGTTGATCCAATTAGCTAGTTTAAAATGAAATATAGAGCAAAATCGTGCTGATAACGTGTTATAAAACTAATCTAAAAAGGAACAACAATAATAGATAAAATAGGAAGTAAAATGCAAAAGAGATTAGGGAGAAAGAGGTGATCTTGTTATTTCATATATGATTGTATATAAGTGTTATTTTCATACATGTTACAAAGCACCTATTTATAGGACTAAAAGTGCAACTCAAAGGCCAAGAGTTACATGATCACTTAGTTGAGTTCAATGTATATATACTATGTCTCTTCATATCATGTCTTCATTGGATGATGAATGTGGCTATTGGCATCCACAAATTTCTTCATTCATAACATTAACTCTTAAGTCACAATTAAGTTAGTTCACGGGACTAAGAATGGGAGTTAATGGCAATTTACCGTTCTTGATATTCATAATATTTAATTTTTCTCTCTGTAATTTGAAAAATAGTATTTTATCATTATATAATTTTATAAAAGTTTCATACTGTCTCTCTGTCAATTTTATATGCATGTGACATTTTATCCCACGGTGTTATGATAATGTGGCAGTTTACCCCCTCTATTATAATAAATGTGATAATTTACCCCCTGTATTATGATAAATGTGGCAGTTTATTCTCCAGTTTACAAAATACTTTTCATGCCCACTCTCCATTTCGGCAAGGGATATATGCTCTCCTGCTGAATAGGGTAACTTGCTTCTTTAAAATTTTCATAAGGGAATAAATTGTTCTTTTTCAAATCATAGGAAATTAAATTTAATATTAATTATGAATATTATAGGGGGTTAAATTGTCATTAACCCCTAATTTTGGAGATAATTTTCGTAATTTGTGTATATATGTGAGGAAAAAAAGGAATGGATAGATATGACTCCCTTTTTCGGTAAATGGATAAATATGACTTAACAACCATAAAGCTTGTGAAAAAAAAAATGCAACCAATTGACTCATCGATGGAAAGAGGTAATGATCAAGTTCTGAGAAACTTCGATTACATTTTCCAAGTGAAGGGAATTATTTTTTGTTCAAAGTCTTAACTCTTAAGTCACAATTAAGTTAATTATCAAAAAGAGAGAGTCACAATTAAGTTAGTTCACGGGACTAATTATGGGAGTTAAAGGCAATTTACCGTTCTTCATATTCATAATATTTAATTTTTTTTCCTGTAATTTAAAAAATATCACTTTATCACCATGCAATTTATAAAAGTTTCACACCATTTTCCTGTCAATTTTATATAAGGCATTTTATCCCACGGGTTTATGATAATGTGGCCGTTTACCCCCTCTGTTATGATAAACTGTGACAATTTACCCCTTGTATTATGATAAATGTGGCAATTTTCTCTCATATGTTACAAAATACTTTTTATGCCCACTCTCAATTTCGGCAAGGGATATATAATCTCCGAATGAAGGGGGTAAATTGTTTCTTTAATTTTTTTACAAGAGGGTAAATTGTTCTTTTTCAAACCATAGGTGATTAGTTTTAACATTATGAATATCATAGGGGATAAATTGCCATTAACCCCTAATTTTGGAGATAATTTTCGTAATATGGGTATGTATGTTTGAAGTGAGGAAAAAAAGGAATGGATAGTTATGACTCCTTTTCTTTTGGGTAAATGGATAGATATGAGCTATAAATATAAAACGAAGTGATTATCGGGTTCTAGAGTTGTTAAAAACTAACTCTAATAAATTAAATTTATATTTTAAAAAAATTCTATATATATATATATATATATATATATATATATAAGCATCAATTTATATTTGTAGATATTTTTGTATGGGGTCTATGGTTTTAACAGTGATCGATTGATTTGAATCCAAATTCTTCATCTCCCATCACTAGTAACTTTCTTGTTCGATCAAGAACTTATATTTTATATTTTTGTAGTTTATGTTGTACAGTTCGAGTAAATTCACAATATACGATTCTTCTACTGCCAAGGATCAAACTCAAATGTCCTTAAATCAAAATCAAAATCTTATCGGCGACAAAGTGCATATTCAAGGCCATTTGTGTTTTGCATCATTCGCGTGTAAATTAAAAAAAAACACCAAACAGTTTCTATCATCTTCTCCGCTCCTCCAACAATTTCTATTGTGATCCAATAGGTTTTCAAGGAAAATGCCAATTGACGACAAAATTGAGTATTTTACAGAGCAGGAATCAAAATCCCTAAATCTGGATTCAAATCAATCGATCACTAATAAATCCCTAGAATTTGGATTCTCAGAAAACTCTACGGTCAATTTCGAGGCTCAAAACACCAGGTAGTTTTTGTTTTTGTAATTTTACTGATTCAATTGGCATTTTTACTGATGTTTATTCTTTTTTTCATCAAGGAAACTCTTTCATGAAGAAAAAAGAATCAATCATAAGCAGGTTTCGTGTAACAAATCATTTAATCGAGTAAATATTCTTTCTTTTTCCTATGCATTAGTTCATGTGTGTGGATGTAAATACTTAGATTTAAGTTTGCCCAATTTTCATCAACTCTTTTTTGTTATTCTGAGGAAATACAGAGGAACTAATTTTGGAGTATATATGTTTAAATCATTCTCCTATATACAAGTCTTATTTCTGTGGAGATACAGGCTTATGGCTTAAGATTTCTGCAAGTACATATTGTTAGTTAAAACTGTAGCAGGATGTTTAAGTGTTCTGATCTTGTTCTAGTAAAAATTACTACTTTCTGAAATTTAACACAGAAATAAACCAAGATGGAAGTATAAGAGTCCAATTAAGTGTGATGTGTTGGACATATGGTTTTATGTGTTATCATTTCTCCTTTCATATCTATAGCTACACTTCATAATCACAAATACAACATGCATCTTAGTGTTTAAGGGAAATCGAGTAAATAGGATTCGGGTACCCGAGCTGACCATATAAGGTTTATTACCGGGAAAATGGGATCGGGAAGTACCGATCGGGTTTTAATTAGAAAGACATATAAACTAGTAAGATTAAAAAATTTCATTTTTTCCGTTGAAAACATCGAAAAGTTTATGTTTTTTAATCAATCGAAATGAAAATAAGGCGTATCTCAAATTTTCTCTTTTTCTTAAGTTAGTAACTTTTTATGTAATTTTTCCTAGTTTTTCCGAATGTTTCCGAAAACTTTTCGAAAACTTTCATATATCTAGCTAACTTAAACATATATCGAAAATGAAACTTTGATCCATGTTTAAGATTCAAAGTTTTGTGTTGAATGAAATATGCACGGAACTCTCCTCAATTTATTTTATTACATAGGATTCCCTCCTGTTAGTATTTCTCTTGTGCAAAATCTTATTTTTATTTAGAGTGAATCGCACTTTTGGTCCTCTTTATGATCTGACTTTATCACTTTCGTTTTTTCTAAATTTTTCGTAGAAGATGTGTCCCTCTTAAATTTTTCGTAGCAGATTCGTTCCTCTTGTCAGTCCCAAATCAATCAAGTCGTATGTATATGTTTGTGTTTGAGTGTGTATTTATGTAGCCCTAAATACTACTACAATGAATCGG